>BMAT01010897.1:16089-29683 GCA_019649035.1 Elysia marginata
AAGTTGGCTGTTATCAATTTTTGCACCTTTAATTATGAGCTCCAGTCAAATGGTTGCGCAATCAAAATATTTGTCTATGAGTGAAATTATTTGCTAAATTAATTTTGGAAAAATTTTCAGACAAGTTTAGAGAAAGTTAAAGGTACACTCAAATGCTACTTAGCACATTAAGAGAACTTGTTAGGAGTTCAATGTAGTTATGAACTAATTAGCATCATGTAATTAGCCATGATATAAAAAAATCTAGTTTAAGTTTTACTGCAAAGTGCAAGAGCAAGGAAAATAATACGATGAAACCTACAGGTAAGAGTTTAATTTTATTAATGGGGGTCTTTTGTTTGTTTGTTTGGGCGTTTTATGTGATTGTGATAGGCCTGTAAACACTTTCTTTAACAATAATAATGAGCCCACGTCATGTTGCGAGTTTAGTTTCTTTCTGATTCTAGATCGCGAAACCAATAAAAATCTACGTTAGAAGACTATTCATTAGTATATGTCTTGAAATGGCCTAATCTAGACCTGGATTAACATTTAATAATCAAGCACAAACTAACGCCATGAGGCTTAATCTAGGTCTAGTTTGTAGATCTAAATCTATGCTCGTGCTAATAGATCGGTAATCTTCAACTATTTCTCATGAACTCAAACTGTGTGGTTTAGAAACGCATCCCAAGTTGCGTAAATAGATCTATCTTGATGTAGATCAAGTGATTTTGTCCAAACGGCTACCTAAAAGTTGTAAAGTAGATCTAAATCTAGATCTAGATCTACACTCATAAATTATCACGGCTTTCTATTCCTTTCAAAGCATATCGGTATAATGAAACTGTTTTCAAAGTCTGTAAGAAGTGAAACGACATGGAAAGAAAAACGCAGTGCGAAATGTTTACACTTTCTGTCACTCCGATCTTGAGCCGTCGAGCGGTATCTAAATTTAGAACACAATAGACTTTATAAAAGCAATGCCGTGCGCTTGCGAGACCTTGGTCGGTGACGTTTTCGAGGGCATAGCCGTCAAGAGTAGATTGCAATAGCTGACGATAAAATTAGAACACTCTATAAGAGCTGGCGAATCAGATCGGCGCTAGCGGTATGAGGTCACAACAACAGGTAGGGTTTCCCGGCGGCTGGGATGCTAGCTACCGGCTTGGCTGAAAGTTGGGCCTGAGGGTCGCAAAATCGGAAACCCTTGTTAGACACCCTTTACAAAAATACACGGCGCTACGGGCCATACAGGCCAATCATCGTGAATTTTACAAATAATAGAGTTTAAAAGACGAGCTTTCCGGAGGTACCATTCGTTTGATTGGATGTTGGTATTTACATAGTGAAAACACGCGTCTAAAAATAGGTCCATTTTTACCCCTCAAAATTAGGTTGTCGCCTCGATTTATCATGGTAGAGATAGGTACCGTTGGAAAGCCCAGCTTTTCCTCTTTCTTGTGGTGTTTATTTCATGAGTCTAGGTTAATTAGGACCATAGCGCCGGCCGATCTCGCAAGGCAAGGTCTAAACGCTTCAACTGCACATTGCCGAAAAAGGCCGTTCTAGGTCTAATTATGTGTTTTTTTTACAGTTTACTTTAGCTCTAAGTAATTAAATCCTTGTAAAATAAAAGATGTTAGTACTTACGTATTCTGAAAGATAAAAGGACGATGAAAACATTGATACCACTTTTAGTTATGGTTAACTAGGAAAACAATGTTTTATTCGAGGTTGAACATGCCCAAAATTCATCTACATAACCGAAATTCTCATGCCTCGCACAGGCATTCTGCCTGCCCTGCCGGTACCTAATTAAACCTATGCATTTAAGTATATGCCTTTTTTTTTTTAATTAGCAGGGATTTGCTTATGTCATAGGGTGGAGTTTTTGTTTGCTATTCCTGGCTGTCTGGCTCCTATTGTTTAACAAATCAGGTGAAGCATTTTACTGAAACATAATGTGTTTATTTTCAGGTTTCAAGAGATGGTGATTCATATGGACGGAATTCAGTAGAACTGAGTGGATCAAAGGACTCCATTTCTAAGGCAAAGCATCTGATGGAAGAGGCTGGTGTTGTGATCAAAGAAGAAAACGACTATGGCCGGGGTTGGTGAACTTTGCTGACATCTTAAACCAGAGAGCCCAGTGTGCTCATGCTAACTTTAGCACCTTCTTGTCATTTGTTCTGCTGTTGCAAAATTTTGGTTTTCATACTGCCCCTTCATTGCATTTTAGACATTTCAAGTGCACCTGTCATTTAAAAAAAAAACTCATCAATGTTCATTTTTTAACAAATTAAAAGCTTTTTCCCCGTGTTTATAATTGGACATTTATTTTTAATGGTGGATTGAAAAAAATAATGCCATGATACTGTAAAATTTCTGTCATGTTAGCATTAACTGGCTGAAATAGCATTTTGTTTCTCAAAGGTCCAAATGTGTTGCTCATCAAATACAAAACATCTCAGTGTTTATATTTTGCTCTTGGTCCCGACGCATTGCTATATGAAGATTTTTTTTCCATTATGGATTAAAAATGTGGAGAAAAAAATGTATATTACATCTGAGTAACATGTATTTTTTATATCATGCCTATATTTTAGCCTTCAAGGTTTTTTTTTTTAATCTATGTGAATAAAGATGAACGAGGTCATTTTAAATCATTGTTTGTCATCAAGCTCCAAACCAGGAGATCGTGTGCATGGAGCTGAAGGTGGCAATTTTCACCATTTATTTGTTGGCTTTCAAAGAATAAGATTTTGGTATCCAAACTTTAAGAAATTGGGCGTAACTGTGTGATGGCTAGTGTTAAACGTCAGCTATGTTGACATTAAGTAGATTGCTATTTTTAAAAAACCGGCTTGATTCCTGGTTTGCAGCTTGCTTCTTAAATCATCAAGCTTTTTTAAAAAGAATTTTTTTTTTTTTGGTTATAGTTTTCTTTTAATAGGTTTTTATATCATTTTAGCGCGGCAAAGCATTGATAAACCAAACTTTCATCCCTTTCAATGTACAGTTGAACTCCGGTAGAATGATTTTTTTACCGCTTAAACCTTTTTGTTTTTAGGAGGGTGTTAAATGATATTTACGGAAGGAATTAGAGAGTGTATTCAGGCAAATACACAAGGAAATGGTTTTTAATGCGGCCTCTCTGGTGATTAAGAAATGGATTTTATCACAAACACTGAAAGATCTTAGTGTAATTAAACCATTTATGTAGACTGTGCACATACGGTTATGATTTAGTTTAAAAAATGGTTTTGCGCTTCAACCGATATTTCTTAAAATATTTTGGCGTCGCTAAAATTGTTTTAAGCAGGAATTTTTAAACCACGCTTCTTGTTAGAGATGTTGCTTGATAGAGAGGAAAGTAAGATATCTGGGATATTTTTTCTGTCTTACCACATAGAAATTTGTGGGAAGAGGGTTTTTATTAAATGTAATTGACCAGCATTGTTAATGGAAGTACGGCAACAATTTCAATAGCCTGTATAGGCTTACCAATGGTTTAACAGTGTTGTGCCCCAAGAAGCTCAAGGAGAAGTGAATTTCAAGTAATTTGGTCTAATTGGGTTTTGTTTTTTTTTTTCTTTTTTATAAGGTGGCCAAGATAGTGTGGGGAATAATGGAACAGGTAAAGATTTGTCTTTGTCTTTAAGTTTTGTTTATTAATCTTTTTTTTTTTAATTATACCCAAATTTTTATTTAATTGGATACCAAAAACAATGAAATGCCTGTAGTGTATGATGAGTGAATTTGTCTTTTTAACTTTTTGTCTCTTATCTGTTTGTCTCGAAGAACTTGGTTCCAATATCACAATCTGGAACTTAAGGTGTTTAAACTTATGCCCTTTATCACTAACAGTAACAGTAACTTTCCTTAAGCTTTTTCTTAATTTAATTTTTTAACAAGTGTTGACAAAAATTGACACAACTATCAGTTAAACAAATCATAAGTTTCAGAACCAAATACCAACAGTACTTGGTATCAGAACCTATCGTGGTTGTTATGTTTTTAAAAAAAAATTGCATGCAAAATCAGTTAAGCCTCCCTTGAAAGTGCATCAATTTTTGAAACATGCAAGGCATTTTTTATACAATTTTTTTCACTAACTGTAACTTGTTACAAAAATTTTATAAGAAGGGCACTTCAATTTATCTTGAATTGCACCTCTGGTTGCAACTGACCAAAAAAAACTAAAAGTGGACTAATCTAATAGAAATAGGAGGCATCAGTCTCATACACATAAAGCAAATGTTCAAATTGTTTCATTTTAAAATCTTTTTCATTCACAAACATTAATGCCTACTCATTGGTTGTGATCAATATGAGTTTTTGTCACACCATTTAAAAAATGTACCCATAGATTTTATAACTTTTAAGGATTTGCTTACCACCAGGCTAAAACTGGAATTCAGGCTTAAAAGTCAAATCCGGGCATAGAGGAACATTTTGCTTATGCCATGGACTTGAAAATATTTGCTTTAAAGTCAGTAGGAAACCTTTGAAATTCCCTGTCAATAAAGATTAAAGTTGTATCTCATAGGATTCTGAAGGAAGACACAGTAGTATTAAATTGATATTTCAAATACTATGACTTTATAGGAAAGGGAGGCCGTACTTGGTGTCACATCCATCAATAAAGAATCCCTCTTATTGTATACTTTCAATTAGGCCTATCAAATCATTAATTTTATAAGACTTAAATAGATTTGTAAATCAATATAATAAACTCTGCTAAAAAGAGGTGGTTGTACAAATTTTTGAGTTATTAAATTTATAATTTGATATTAATTTCAGCAAAAGCATAAGTCGAAAATTTTTTTTTTAATGGCAAAATAAAACCCTTTTTAGTTACCTTACATTAGCTGTACAGCAACACTTATAATGATACTTTACTTAGCTTTAGCTGTTAAAAATGAATGGTACACTACTCTTCACCGAGGTATCATTGCCCTCCCCATTTGGCAGGGCACCCATTTGATTTTTTGTATGCACTACTACGACAGCAAATGGGGATACTAATGGAGACACACCTGAGGTAATCAAGAGACCACCAATCGACTGGAATGCCCTCAGACAGAAAAAGGAGATTTTTGACAGAGAAAGGTTTGAAGGTAAGAAACGGCTTTCATCAGGTGAGATAGGTCTATTCAAATAGCAATGTATGGTGAAGACGTTCAAGTTTGCTACATTAAAATTTTTAAGGTAAAGAATAAAAGTTGCATTTGACAAGTAATAATACCTTCATCTGAAGTCAGGTGCTGCGGTTTAGGAGACTACCCGAGTTTCTCTTTGAAGCAGAAAATTTTTTTTCATCCAATTCCAACAGTAAGGATTGAAATTACAATCCAGTTTGAACATTATAAACTCAAAAGACAACATTTAGCTTTCAATTTTCCAAAAATCTAATTATCAGTACATTACAAAAGGGAGATGAAATGTTATCTTAAAATAGTTCAAATAAACTATTATTGTTAAGGGAATACATGTAGTAGAATTATCCTGGTTCAGATAATGACTAAAAGATTTATAAAACAAAAGGCTAGCTTTAAAAAACCCTGAAGGGAGAAAGAAGCCTTAATCAAAGTAGAGGTCAACACGGTTCAGCAAAAAATTTTATGTTGGTGAATAGTGTTATGCTGCACCATACGGAAATCGACAAAAAATTAGGCCTGTAATTTTCGTGAAAAAATTATACCGATGTCTTGTTTAAAAAAATCACACCATGAAAGGTTTGAACCTGTTGTAGTAGTACACCCGATTTTACAGTTTGTAACCAATGTCTTCAAAGGTGTGCTTTAACATTAGTGTTCCAAAAGTTTATATTAGAATAATCTTAAGAGCCACCAAATATTTTAGAGGCTGAAAATCTGAGATGATAACTAAAGCCAGCCACAACTGTAGCAATCATTGCAACAACTTGTCATTTTGCAATGATTGTGGGAATGGTTGGTAATATTGGAGAAATCTGTCATCAAAAGCTGATTACCCATCAACTGTGCATCGGTAAAATAAATTTCCTGCTCTTGACAACACTCAATCTATGACCGGCCTTTGAAGCCATTTAAGCTGATGCACAGGGGTTGTGTCCGCTGGCCATGTGGTCAGTTTAAAAGGCTTTGGATTTAAAATCTGACACCTGATTTGAATACCTCAATCCAAGATTAGCAAAGTCTATGCATACAGGTGCTATTTTGACTAATTTTGTCTTTTTGTTTCTTTCTACTGTCTCTTCGTCACTGTGTTTCTAGATTTTCCTCTTTGCCCCTCTATGTGTGTGTCTGTCTCTTTATATGTCCCTCAGTCTATCTATCTGTTGCTCTGTGACTTTGTTTCTCATGTCTGCCTCTTTCTTTCCGTCTCTGTGTCATTCTCTATCTTTCCTCTCTACACCTTCCTCAGTCTCCCCTCTGTCGGTCTGTTTTTCCTCTCTAACTCTTCCTCTGTCTCTCCATCTCTCCCCTTGTACTTCTGAGCCTCTATCTGTTTCTCATCGCTATCTCTCCACTTCTATCCCTGTATGTCCATCCTCTCTGCCTCTCTTTCCTAGTAGTCTCTCTTTTTATCTCAATCTCTTTAATCTCAGGGTCCATCTCTAATATTTTTTTTTCTGCAGTGAGCTCATTTTCCTCTCTTCCTCAAAACCCTACCCACAAGTTTTTTTTCTCTGCCTGTGCCTGTATCTTTCTTATTAAAGTGGAATCCACTTGGTCAACACCTTTAATTAAGGAAACTCTTGCTTTGTTAAACTCAAGTCAACTCTTTTTTACAGTCCCATTTTGTATTGGTAAATGTCAACACATTTTTTCAGTCCCAAGGTGTTGAATTTATCAGGATTCCACTGTATATTAATTTGTCTCTTATTTTATCTTTCTATGTCCTAACTATTTTCTTCTGTTTTTAAGTCTGTCCATCAACCTATCTGAATTTCGAGACGTCAATTTTTACTACTTATTATTTTTTCAAAATAAAATCTTCCTTGTACAGTAATCCCAACTATATTGCCCATGATCTTGGCTGGGTGAAAAAAAAGACAAACTCTAGTTGAATTGAAGCACTACATGTACTTAAATACTAGACGTACATTCACAAACACAAATGCGTTTTTTTTTGGGGGGAAACTCTGCATGTTTTCAAGAACAAGGTCATTGACAGTGCCGGATATTGTAAAAGATTAAAATTCGTGTGCACCCCTCTCTCTCTCTCTCCCCCAAACTCTCTGTTTACCTGTCACTAGTTTCTGCCTCTCTCTGTCTTTTTTTTGCTCCGCCTATGTTTCTCTTTCTTTCTGAGTCTCTCCTTCTGTATTTATCTGCCTATTCCCTCCCTCTATCTCTTGGTCGTCCTAGCTGCCTCTCTCCATGTTTATCTCTGTTTCTTTCTGCCTTTCTCAACCTCTCTTTCAATCTCTCTGTTTTTCTCTTTCCTTCTCTGTCTCTCACTCTCATTCTGTGTCTTTGTCTTTCTGTCTCTCCCTGTCCGTCTGCATTTGCTCGCTGCCTCTCTTGGTGTCTCTCTTTCTTTATCTGTCTATTTTTATCCGCCCCTTCTTGGTCTACCTCTACATTTCTCCCTGTCTTTCTCAGCATCTATGTCTATTGTCTTCCTCAGTCTCCCTTTGCCTCTCAATATCATTCAGTCTTACTGTCTGTCTCTCTGTCCTTATGTCTCTCAGTCTCTCTCTCTGCACCTTTCTCGGCCTCTCTCAGTCCTGCTCTCTGTCTGTGTCCCTCTCTCTCAGTCATACTCTGTCTGTTTCTAGGCCTCTGTGCCTCTCTTTCCGTCTCTTTCTCCTCTGGCTGTCGTTCCCTCTCTGTCAAATTAAACAAAAACAAAATTTAAACTTGGACCAAAGAGGTCCAGTTGGTTTTAATTTGATGATACATGTACTGATATACAAGTGACGAGAAAATCGACCTAAAATCGCTTGTTTTATCATTATGTATAGGTGATAGGAGGAAGTCAATAAATTATACCCTCTCAAAGATGTGTTAACATTGGTATTCAACGCCAGCTGCTTTCCCAGTGTTTATGCTATTGCTTCTCCCATCTCTCTTTGATCCTTCCTTTTGAAAGCTTCCGATGCACTGTCTTGGTTTTTAAGAAACCTGTTGGTACTCCTTTCTTTTTTGGTACTTGAATTCATGGTTTGGTGTATGTTGTCTTTGTTGAGCTAATTTCCTTGACAACAACATGGACTAATCTGTGGTACAGTTAAGGTACCTCTTTTTTGTGGGTTTGGTTTCTTCATTATTTTCCAAACGTTTCTGCAAGAATGTGTGAGGTCTATTTTTTCAACAACCTCTTTCCATCTTTCTATTCTACCTTTTTGAAGTGACTGTAGGGGTTTGTGTGTTGGTGTTGGGTAGGCTTGTAAGTTGTATTCTGCAAGAAGCAGTTTGCTTTCTTTTGTGATCATTTCAGGTTACTAGTACTACTTTAAGTACTTATACTAGTCACAAATTCAAAAGGAAATGGTCATTTGCTCAAAACTGCCACCAAGATGGCACATGGTAATTTTAAAATCAAACTAAAACATCCCACCTTGTGTACTAAAAGTGTGAACAACTTAACCCTAATAACAGATAGTGTTGTGCAATTTTTACGACAACTTATGAACTTAATAGTTCTTCAGATATATTACTGATTATGTAATTAGCTCATTAATGTAATTTAAATTTCAAGGCATTAGTACATTGTATTAGATGCAAAACAAAGCCAAAACACTGTTATGTAGTCTATTTGAGGTGTTGGGCAATTTAACTTTAAGAAAATGGGCATTTCTAAGAGCTTGATCAAATTTTTACTCAAAACTGTTTTTGCATAATTTGAAAGTTCATTGTGTTTCATCACACTTTCATATCCTCTCATGAGGCAACCAAAATGAAATTTTGTATGTGTTTTAGGGGTGGTTAAAACATAATGCCATTTTGGTTTCTACAATATATTAAAACTGTAAGTCCAATAGTCTTTACTTTTTAAAAATTTAGGCCTGTTGGATTCCTTGTCTTTCAGATGCGATAACTAATAAAGATTTTCAAATAAATTTTTCAACATCTTCGAGAGCTTTTAACCTTCACCGCCACTCGCTATTTGTATACTTAAACACCATTCGTGGGTGATTGTCACCCGAAAACCTGTTTTGAGCCATCTATTTTGAATTCTCCCATTCGCTACTCGTGGGTAAAAAACACCCAGCTTAGTTCTGAAGGCTCATTGAGACCATACGGGTGAATTTCACCCACGAGTGGATTCTGCTTAATCAGCATGCATATTTTAAAAAAAAATTATTAACAATAATTTATCATTAATTTTATTGAACTAATTTCAAAAAATAATAGAAATATGAACCGTTGAGGAATACAACAGGTTTTTAGAGGCAAAATGGGTTATTTTCAATAAAAATTAAGCTCATTACTTTTTGTTCTGGGTGTTTTTCACCCACGAGTGGCGGTGAAAGTTAAAGGCCTTTCCAAAGACATATAACTCCTCATCACAAAATTCAGCCTGTAGACTTATTTTGAGGGACTTCTACACATATGATGATTAACTAAGCTAAAAACACCATTTGCATGTTTCTTGCAGGTAGAAGAATAGAAGATACCTTTTGAAAAGTTTTGGTGAAATGATGTGAAGGTTTTCATGACAAAACCCATCATATGCATTTTGAAGAATTTTGAGACCTTTAATTGTGTCAAAACAAGTTGTCATATTCTCTTGGCCTAAAGATGCCATTTTTCTTCCTAACGATAACTTTGTAGGTGTGGCAACCGTTATTCTAAAAGAAAAATACAAACATGAAAAAGAAAAACACCAAATCTTTTGTCCTTTTCTCAGCTTTTTGAAAATGGTTCAGTAACTTTTATCGCATTTTGTCTTGAAACCCTTCATGTATGTAGCAATTGGACTTTTTTTACTCTCCGATTTCAGTCAAGGAACATATTTTGACAGTATTCAACTAGTGTCTCGCACAATTTTGAAACTCATATTTGATAGCTTGAAAGGTGTAATGTGTATGGAGAACTCTGATTTAAAAACCCATCTTGTTTTCAGTGCAGGAAGAAAAACTGTGGGTCCTATCTTATTTTTTTTTCTCTTATGTTAGTCCCAGTGAGGGAGAGAGAGAGGTTGATTGCCTGAAAAAGGCTAGCGTTGCAAAAGCTTGCAGCACTGCTTTTGTTTGTTATATTCTTTATATTTTTAAAATATAATGTTGATCAGTAGTGCAGAATTCCATTTCCTTTCTCACAACTGGTACTCAAAGTTTATCAGACCTTGCTCTCAAAGAACAGAGGTTTTACTTTACAATCTTATATGTTTTTTGTTAAGTTTGTTGGAATAGAGGTTCATTGTGTAACATTTTTGTGTGTGCAGTAGACGCCAAAGCTTGACAAATAAAATTATGAGGCAAGCCTTTTTCAAAATTCGACTTAACCAATGGAATGTGTAGCAGTGCTCCCTCAAATTCAAAATAATTTGAGTTGAGCTCATGTTCCTCATGAGAAAATTGGCGTATTCTATGAAGCAGTCAAAATTCTTCTTAATTTTCTTTTGTTTTGATGTATTTCATCATAAACAACCAAAAGAAATTTGAATCAACTGTGTCTATTCATTTTTTTTTTACATTCTTACTGATCCTTTTCTCTTCATTTTTTATTTGTTTTGAGAACACATGTCACTGATCCTTTTAAATAATTCCAAATTTAGTAACTCAGGTTTTAGTGAAGATAACAGAATACATGGATTTTGTTCTCTGCCTTAAACCGAAGGCCCCTAAGTAAAAATCTTTTAAGGAGCTTTCAACAATGAACATGATTTATATAGGCCTGTCTCTGAATATCATTCATCACCTAGACCTATTTTCTAGTAGTGTTGCCCAATTGAAGTCTGTGGTATTAATTCTACGATGGAACTGGAAAACCATGCCAGCAAAAATGAAAGTGTATTCACAATGCTTCCAGTTCCACTGTTCCAGCCTTTCCCACTATGGGTGTTTGATTTTAGACCCCCCCCCCCCCTCAAAGTGGTTAAGACAATTTTAAAATGTTACACCTGAAGTCAAAAGTCCAACCTGGCTATTTAAAAAATCACTGTAGGTAATGCTTTACTATTAGTTTATTGCTATTTGTTTCTTTATTAAGGTTTACCACCTATCAAGAAAGACTTTTACTCGGAGGATGACCACATTGCAAACATGCACTCTGAAGAAGTCAAACAAATACGGTAAGTATATTACAATCAAAATTAAATCTTGTCTGAATTTGACAATGAATATAATAAGTGTTTGACTTTGAAAAGAAGTATTGCAATAGAAGAGTTTCTGTAAAATATAAACAAATACCGTAAGTGTATTGCAATCAAAATTAAATCTTTTCTGAATTTGACAATGAATATAATAAGTGTTTGACTTTGAAAAGAAGTATTGCAATATAATGATACAATAATATTTCTGTAAAATATATAATTGTTGTAAAGGACCAAATTCTGCATGGTATAGAGTATCATAGTAGACCTGGTTTTTTTCCGACAATCGTCGGAATTCAGACAATAACCGATGTGAGCCAGCCACCCTACCCAGGCTAACCTATATTCGTAAAATAAAAAATGTTTAAATCAATAATAATATATATTTTTGTTATCGATAGTATATAACGCAAACAGAACCTCACAGAGAGTCACCATCGTGCGCTGTCGCCGCCGATGTAATTATAATACACTGGTTAACCCCACAGACAGAACCCTACCCGCAAGACTGTTTGCCACATGTTGCTGCGAACCATCGTCCTCAGGTGTATTCGTCATTTCATTTTCCGACCCGGTATTTCGGCAGCCTTCTTCGCGCTTAGTTATTGGCTTGCCGACAACATCGCCGGCACAGTAAACTGCGAATGATTTCCGCTCGGGGGGAAGTTTGTATCACGAGGCCCACAGAGGTCTATTAATAGACATCTGTGATAACGTCACGCATCTGCACGCAGCCTCGCTCAGGCACACTGTTTCTTGTTCACAACATCGAAGTCGCTCTATTCAATCTAAACCCTTTGCCTTCAGTTAAATACTTAATATAATACACCTCTGTTTATCGATTTGTCAGGCACCATGCCTGAAAAGTTTGTTGAACGAAAAGATAATTTAAAGGCCGTCGAACAAGGAATTCGGAATAAATTTAAATTCGCCTGGCTTGAAGAGAAACACTGCAACGGTGACTATCTCTCTGATTATGTCAGAAAAAAGTTTGAACCTGGTCTGACGTACTGCTTATATTGTAAGCAAGTTTTAGATTATAGCACCAAAGGAAAGTCGTTTATAAAGCGTCATGCTGAAAGTGGTGGCCACAAAAGTAAGAGATCTATAGGCCTACATCTGAATATTTTCCCCCCTTTCACCTTTGATAGATATAGGTAGCCTATAACGCAAATATCTTATCTTGGCATTAAACTTAAAGTACCGTTTACGTTGTTCTTTCTCTCTGCGATAAAACTGGATACATGATAAAATTAAATTTATATAAATTATAATAGGCCGCAAGGATTATTTTTCTGTAAATTAAACCCTAATGAATATTAAAGTCAACGTAGATTTAATCGACCTATTGGCGCCGACCAACATCCACTATTCGTTATTCCTGAGATAATACCGTAAAAATTTACATTCTGACCCTCTCCTGTATATGAATTTGTTAGCTGCAAATTACAGCAATATTTTATTATGACATAGACCCCAATTAGAGCTCAAAATATGCCTGAAACGCTGTATTTTGGGGGCAAAAACACAATTTTTGCCTGGGGGAGCATGCCCCCAGACCCCCCTAGACAGGTTCCCACCTTCGGTGGTCGCAGTGAAGTTCAGACAATTTCATGACGCCTCAAATGCAGGTCTATCATAATTATTGGTTTTCCACAACAGAGTAGCAAACTAATTAAGTTACTGAGTTCAGTAGTATCCGGTTAAACGCACGCCAGTTAAATGCACGATACTGTTATTGTTAAACTAACGCCAAATCGCTATGACCGATTTATCTCTATATAATCAGTATACCCTAAACGCACGTTATATCGGCTAAAAGCACGCTATGAAAATTGGGAAAAATAGCTTTAAAGTGGACCAGGCAACCACTGGGATGCGAGCAAAAGCGAGCTAGCTCGTTTCGAGGGAATGGCCAGCATCACTCCACAGAAATTTGCATCTTCTTTGTTAGAACGCAGGCCTATCTACCCACGCATGTTGTGTGAAGGGTAAGACAAGGGTGCAGGAGTGTGAAGAGAGAGGGTAAACGGTGGACAAAAACCTGTGGGGCGTGGATGAACAAATCAGATGATGCAAATTGCCAACACCTCGCCCGCCCGTACCAGTAATCTACTGAGTGACAGTGACAGGTGGACTGTAGGCTAGCCCTTGGCCTGTGTAGCATTGTGTGATTGGCTTTCTTCTCGTCCCGATCACGTCTACCCTCCCCCTTGTTTCCCCCTTTTGGTTGCAGGGCGATAGGCCTAATTGCTAGACGTAAGCCTTTCTTTCATTTCACACAGATCTGTGCAGCATGCAAAACGTAGCCTTGTAAGAATGTTGTGATTCATCTGTTGTCAATCTCTTTAGATCTAATTCC
>BMAT01010897.1:116964-138917 GCA_019649035.1 Elysia marginata
TTTTAATTTCCCCATGTGGGATTAATAAAGAATTCTGTATTCTGTAATTGGTTCCAATAATACTTCAAGGCATTCAATCAACAGGGTAGTAGGGATGGGGTCTAAAGCGCAATACTTATTGGGGGATGAAAGAATTATTTTACGAATTTCTTCACATGAAACAGGCCTAAAGGTTTTGAAAGAATTTCCGCAGAAATTTTCCAAGAGGTCATCATCCCCTGTACTTTCATTTGGTTTATTAAAGCAAAATCGTATTTTTGACACTTTATTAATGCTGACTTGGAACAGTGTAAAAGGTATGAGTGTCATGCCACACCATTCATTGCGTGAATGTAATGCAACGCACTTTCAACCAAAACCAGCTTAAAAAGAATAAAAAACAGTAATTATTTAATAATTTCATTGATAGAATTTGAAGTATTCTTTAGCGTCTTTTGAAAACGGAACGATAGACTGATCAAGGTGACATAACACAATAACTTATTCAAGAGAAAGAATGACTCTTTAGGCTACTGTCTTACACAAACACTCTCCTGCTCCTTTAAGGAAACATAGCGCCTCTACTTAAGCTTAAGTCATAAGGAATCGTGATTAAATAAAAAGGGAACCATGATTAAAATTAATCTCCTAAACTCAAATTCCCTTTTGAAATTACTTCATGCTCTTTACCCAAACAGGCAATACAAACTAGACATCTACATCAGCCGAGTCTGAAGGCGATCGAAAGTGATAAAAATGTGATATGTATTATATTGGGTTGAATAAAGGTTAGGCCAAGCAAGAAATTTTTCAATTCATAACCAATATACTATGAGATGATATTGACCTATATTTCTGCCATTTTGCTGTCTCAGTTTACTAGGTATAAATTCCTGCTATGATATACCTCCATGGGTTAACTCACAAAAGTTTCCGGGTTACAAAATCGAACACTTTATATGCCTCATAGAGTAAATCTTAAGTGCCATACTATAGATTACACCTGTTGAAAAAGCAGGAGAGCCTTCTTTTTATCAAGCACTATAAGCTTCACCTCATATTTTGAGAATTTTATGTCTATGCAAAGAGATATTTAGCATAAATATGCCGAAATAACCTTAATTACTTGTTTTAAAATTTTAACAAACTTGTCCAATAAATAATGATAGAAAAGCCATGTTACCTGGCAAATGATTCTAAGAGATGACTTCTGAGAAGGAATTCGCAAGTGACTGAACTAAACACCGTGTCAAAATAAATCTAGAATTTAGATTATATCGGAATCCGCCTGTTTATATTAGGCCTAAAGAAGTTAAATGAGGATATCGTAATTGAACTTCTTAGTTACGTACTTAAACTGGACATCAAGCTGAGATAGACTAAAATTAGACTCAAGACTCGCTAGACTTGGATAAGGAACAGTCCTGTTGAGTGTTGGCCTCGGGGTTCCTATCTTGGATCTAGAATCTGGAGTCTGTAATATTATCTGAATTAGAGTCTAGTCTAGAATCTAGATTAGTCGCAGCCTAAACTCATGGCAGAATAGGCTTCTGTTTTGTTTTCTTACTTTCATAGATCTAGATCTAGAGATCTAATTTGGAAATAAGGAGGGAGCAAAGAAATGTCAGCGTTTGGCTGACACGAGCCTGACAAGGATTTTTATCTTGATACCACTCAATAATTCAAAACGATATTCTCTGTGATAAAAAAAGCAATCATGGGAAAGAAAAGAAAAAGAGTCATTGGAAATATAATCTGGTCCAAGAAAGCTTACCCCAAGGACGCTGAGGAGGTAAGGAAAATAATTTTAAAATGGCCAGACTGGTCAACTTGTGTCTTGTCACTGTCAGAAGGATTTTCCACACAGGGATGCCACCCTTGCTGAGCATGTACAAAATGAAGGGTATGGAAGAGTAATTTTCAATCAAAAGAAATATAGTGGCACCCCACTAGAGTGGAAATATTGCCAGAAGGATTTCCACAAAGGAGTCTTGTACCACCCTAACAAATTCTAAGCCTAGATTTCATGGTAACTAATTCCAAATAATAAATGGCATTGTTTTGAATTATAAGATAAAAAAAAAAAATTAATGTTGACATTAAAAATTAAGGGTAGGCCTATAGCCTGGCCTACATTGGGTAATGAAGAGTAGACATAAATTTATAACAAACATTAGTGGCTCGTACTAGTTGGCACCCCAGTTTGGAAATCCTGCTGCCTTTAAAAGTTAAATATTGTTTTTAAATTTCACAGATCAAGGGAGCAAAATTTTCAAAATCCATGGCCCAGACTTTAAAAATGATAAGGAAAGGAAACTGCAAATGAGCAAGTTTAAGCACAAAATCATTGAAAATGAATAAAATGAGACTTGTAACACAAAAATCACCACATAACCTTTATTTAATCAAAAGAATCAATTATTAATCAGCAAGTAAAAGCAGAAAATGTATTAAAGTATTAAACAAGACAACACTGATATTCTTTTATCCCAAATAATTGAGACTAAAAAGAGCCTTGTTTTTAAATGTTTTTGAGTGCGAATTTAATTTGGAAATTGAGACATTTAAGGGTTTATCATCTTCTGTACAAGTAACTTCCTTATGTTCAGATCTCAGAAAGTGATTAATATGTCTTAACTTTGTTGGATTTTGATTTTATGTGAACTGTCAGTGTCATCAGAAATGCTTTAGAAATTATGAAATGGGAACTTTGAAGTACCATAATTATCACCTGAAGTTGGCAGGTATATTTTCCTGATGACTGATGTTTATATTCATGATAGTGATACATGTGGTAGTATCTAAACATTGTGCCACACTTGTCAGCAATAAACTGGATCCCACCAATCACCATACAATCACATTCACAATAAACATGACTGTGAGTGACTCTTGAGTAAATTAAAGAACAATCTCAAGTTAAGAAAGGATGCATTAGGTACACAAGGTGACGTTGATATTGTTCCCTTGTTTCTCTGGCATGCTCTGTAGATGGCTCATTGTAAACGTAGGCCCTAATAGTCTCTGGCCAAAAGTATTGCAGCAACGAACAACAAGTTCTGCCACCATTTTACTTGTTACAGATTTTGCACTTTAAGATATAAGAATGAGAGGCTCATAAGGTTACAGGTATTCCATCAATTTTTTTTTAAAAATTAAGTTGTTTAGGGCCTATTATGTCCATTAATGTAAACAAAAATTCAGATTTCCCAGATTCATATTCAGGATAAATAGTATTTAGTGTAATATTAAAAAAATCTGTTCTTCCAAATCTTTCCTTTATAAATTTCGACGGAATGAGAGCTTTTTTGGTGATTGATTTTTAAAGAGAATATAAAGGCCCCTTAATTGCCCTTCGCATTGATTGTACTTTTTCTATCTGAACTGTCAAATTTCAATTAGTTGCTTTGTTGATCATAATAAATGTTGAATCTTTTGTTGGAAAAAACAAAAAACCCCCGAATTATTGGTCAAATTCATTTCAATGACTGGTCTCAGTTTTTACATAGTGAAGGTATCGATGGGTGTTAAGTTAACTTAAAACTAGACTCTGAATGGAGACCTTCTGTGGTAGTCCATCTCTTACTTAGCTCTCACCTCTTGACCATTAATGTTTCATATTGTCAACAACTATCATCAGAGGTTTTACTTTTTGCGCAACTTGATTATGTGATTTTGGGAGGGCCTAGAGTTTATTAACTATTTTGATCATAATGTGTGGTTCAGTTTTAAAATGAAAATTTAAATTGAGGCCTATACATTAGATGATTAGTCATTAATATATGGCACCCTCAATCAATATCTATATATGCATTGTTTTTTTTAATTACCTGGTAAGTGAAGTATAACATGCATAATAATAATGATGTTATTAATTATTATTGAGACAAATCTACAAGTAGAAGTGAAAGATATTAATGCAAACCACAGTTTAAAAAGAATTTTACTAAAAAAGTGTATTTTAAAACTACAGCTAAGTCTGGCATAATATTAAAAGTCTAAGCTCTAACTGTCAAATGAATGTTGTGAAACAGTTAAACATTTTTTTTATCAAATTGGAGTTAGAAGTCAAGGAAAATAGAAGCAGGGATCTTTGAATCTTCAACCAAGGCTTAAAATCATTATTTTATAACCAAGTTTTCAATTTCACATTACTCAAAGTGCCACCAGTCCTGTTATCAGCCTCTTTGATTCCATTTCTTTTTTACCTCGGCTTATTTTAGGAATGCAAGGAGCTGGAGGTATAGTACCTTATTTTGGAGCCACTGGGGAGCTGCCTCAAATTAGTCTAGTTTTGCTTCATTTTTTTTCTTTAGTTAATAGTTTGTAATGCATGCTAAGCTCATTCACTCAGGGTTTATTCTTTCAGCTTTAAATTTCACTTTTCATTGCTCATTGTTGGAAAATGATTTGAAGTGCGATATGGTTTATATTTTTCAAAGAATGGTCTCATTAATCCAGTAAGATTTAAAATTTATGTCCTTTTTCTATCAGTTTTGAAACAAATGATAATGAAACAACAAAGGTTGCTGAGTTAATGTGAAAATAAAGATCATGTGTGAAATTATACCAGAAATGAAGTGGGAGGGGAGCATCGTGTAAGATCAGTTTTAGTCTTAGAAGCTCAGTTAGCAAATAAGACACAATGAAAACAATACATTGAACGCATGTGGGTATAGCATCCCTTGCCAAACCCCATTCTCTTTTTTATAGTAGTGAATGCATTTCCTGTGGGCTGCCGTGGTCAAATACATGTATCTATTCCAGTGTCGGGCTTCAAATGTGTGTGTGTCCATGATATCAATGTTTTTTCCCTTAAATTCATTCTATTCAACTCCTTCCAACACAGATGATTATTAAATTAAGTTTTCTGTTACCCTGGAAAATCAAAGGTATTTTTGCGATATTCTAAACTTTAGAATTGTCCCACTAGGAAAACTGTTTGAGACTCTTCTGCCGAGGAATATGTTTGCGAACAAAAAAAGATGCAGTTAGGTTGATAATCAGGAATAGGCCGGCTCAGGTATACATGTTACAGTGGTTTTTAAATTTTTTTCTGTTATTTTTGTTGGTTTTATTTTCTGCAGGGATTTTCGCTCTTGTTTTTCTTTTTAATCTAAAACAATTGAATAACAGTGGAGATTACTGCAAGTGCAATGATTCTTTAAACTACCCTTTCAAGAATAAATAAATTGTACTCAGAATACGCTATTTCTTTGGATTTGATGAGGCTTTTATCTTTTTCTATGTCATCTTCCTCTGAGCATCCACACCTGACCTCAAATAATTATAAGTCTGGGATACACATACTTCATTGGTGAACTTAGCGTCTATAAAAAACAAAGTGTTGAAGCTATCAGTCATTGAAAATCATGAAGAGTGTTAAAAATTTTTTTTGTGTACAGCTCCACTTGTACCAGCATCTCTGGTTTCAATACTTTATTCTGAGATAATCGATCTCTTCTTTTTTTATATTTTGAAGTGTAACAATTTTAATTTTATAACCATGCTTTTTTAGTTATACAACTTTTGGATGGGCTGTTTATGTTCGTGGTTGAACTTGAAAAATTATAAATCAATTTTGTTGCGATTTTCACTTTGACAAAATTACAACAACAAAATTGCAATGTAAGAATTGGACTCTCATCTTTTACGTGCATTTCTTTTGTGTTTTTTTATCATTTCAATTTCAAAATAGAGTATTATCGCTTTCCAATTCTTTCTTACAAAACGTGTTAGGCACATTGCACATGTGTCGCTGGCTTTCGGGCCTACTCTACGATTTGAGAAGTTTTTATACATTTGTTCTTCGTCTTTTAGTTTTACTGTCAGGTTACACTTACAAAGAGTTTATTTTAATAAATATACAATTTGCTCTTCCTTCGCTGGGATAATTAATCATCGTGGGCCTTATGACTGTATCTGCCATTGGGCTTAAAAGGTCATGCGGTATCAAAGCAATTTTTTTTTAAAACCACTGTCTTGACTGACCCTTCCTGTTTTCCACTGTCAAAAGTATTATTTTTAGCAACACGCCTTGTCGGCCACACTCACTGACGTGTGTTGTCCTTAAAATTACTATTAGTATTACCGCAATGTCGTCATATTGGTAAGTATGCATTGTGATAGACTGAAGCACAAATGCGGTTACATCGTTATCTTGGGACTATCCCAGCCTGTTGCAACATGTCTCTTATCGTTTCCTTTATCGTTAAATGCTTTGAACATTGATTGGCTCACCAGGATTAGTAGTTTTTGGGTCAAACGTTTTACAATGTAAGCATTCGACTGAAAAAACACCGTCGCTCACGAGATGAAAGCTTGTGTTACTTCTTTCTTTATATTGATTGCTCTTGCTACCGATTTAATACTTTCGCTATCATCTGTATCAAAAGCCCAAGCAAATCTGCTCTACAGTTTGTGAAACATTGCGAGTAATTTTCCGGCAGCTTAAACTCTGCACGTTTTATTTGGAAAGGCATGCCCCCGAAAATCTCAATAAAGATCATGGAAAATAAAGATCGACGACGAGGCCGCTGATTCATCCAAGAATTGAAAAAAAAAAACCCAACAAAACAGATACATAGATACCTAGATATAAAACTTATGATCACAGACTTCATCACTTAATTGTTATTAATTTGAGAGAACTCCTGATAAACTGTTAGGAAACCTTATCACTCAGCTCGCGTCAGCTTTGATTGTGATTATATTGATCTTTTTCTTATTTTCAATTTGATACAATCCCTCCTGTAATATAGCCTCCCTTGCTCTCATATTTTTTCCGAGAGTTTCACGATCAACCTGAATCGATCTCACGTTTGTAATTTTGTAAACGATGCAATCAAATCGATCGCCCATATTTTTTAAAAACAAAATAAAGACCTTATTGATTAGCTCAATCAATTGGATGGGAACCAATTTAACGGATTGCGCAAAAGACCGAGGACTTCTTTATAAATTATATTATGGTGGTAGGCTTCTACAAAATACAAAAATGTATCCTAGTCCAATGTGTGCTCTTTTTAAAAGATTGCGGCGAAAGTTTATCACTGACAACAGAAGGCTATAAGAATTCACGGCGGTTTGTAATGCGAGCCTTTAGTCATGATCAGATTTCCACTAAAGAGCCAATGATGGTTGGATGAATAGGCTAAGCTTTTGATATTGCTATCCCTATGGAGTGAGACCTCAAAGTAAAGTTAAACAATAACCTTGTTGATTATTCTTGGTTTAAGTAAAGCTAATTTATGTGGAAACAAAGACAGTATGGATAAGACCAGACGCTCCCAATTTGGCATTACTCGCCTCCACCTAGAATTTAAATTGTGGGACCTAGGTCTAGAGCAAAAAGTGTGTCTTTTGGAAGTGAAAATGTCAGCATGAATTCACCAGAAGATGCGCAGCTAGCCATTGGGAATGAGATATGAATGTAAATAATGGTTCCTGTTAGAAAACTTCCTCTTTGAAGTCAATTGCCTGCAATGCAAGAACGATAATTTTTGTGCTCTATTCTAATTCCCGATTGGTTTCCAATATCCATTGTCTATGTAACCATTGTTACACGCCGCGCTCCGCATTCAGCTATACTTAGATTCAGGCCACCAAACAATGTCTTCTACTGCATTACAGTCTTTTCGCATTTGCCATCTCAGCTTGTATCCGTCACCCATGTTATTCTTGGCCTCTCTCTAGCTCTACGACCCTTGGGTTTCCATGACAGGCTTTGCCTTGTTATACACTGTCTTAGTTTCCTCAAAAAGTGACTAATTGATTTCCAATTTCGTTGGCTTGTGTTAGAACTGCGATTTCATTTTTTGTGTGTCTGAGAATCAGCTGTTAGATTCAAGCTATCTTATCCTATGGCTATAAACACCATATGGGCGAGTTTCGAAAGGGCAAAGACACAAAAGATAACATTATCAAGGTTTAATTACTGTACGTTTCTAAGTTACAATGATGTTTCTTACAACAACAATAATATCAAATGTTCCGCAGGAGCAGTTGACCCCTTTCATTACAGATATCACGAAAAAATTTCCCCTTTTTGTAAGTTGCCTGCACTCCTGTCATTATAATCTTTCTAAGTAAACCTTTCTTTTAACTGGTTAATCTTTAGAATCGATATCCTAAATACATGTATCTTAAAAGTCATATATATAAATTTCTGTTACAATTTTACGTCTGATCATATGTTAAAATGGCTCTCGAAAACCTTTTTTAAAAGTGACCTTGAAACACGTTAACTTTTCTTTTCATCAGCGCCGGGTCAAAACTATCTGTTGCAGTGGGGGAATTAGACGTTGGTTTTGTGTTGTATAGCATAATATTAATGTCTTCCACTGCCATCGCCATAACAGCCTGGCTTGCGCGACCCACGGGACTGCATCCGGCATATCGATCGCATAATTATTAGCAGAAGAGCATGGCCATTATCATGCGTCAAGAGTCCAGTGCTGCCGTTAAGGTAATGAAGAGCCGATGTTAAGATTTGAGGGGCACTTCATCGCGGGTTAGAACCATCAACGGCTACGCGGTATGCCTAAAGAGTAATAAGAAAACAGCTACAAAATAAGCATTCGAGTTAACAAAGTAACCAAAACAAGTCTTAAGCAAATTTCAGTCTGGTACTGCAACATATGTTTATTTGATGCCAAATTACCTTTTGCTTTATAGACAGCCCCCTCCCTCTTCCGAAATGAAAACGAAGATTCTAATCTAATATGTAAAATCTTTTAAGCTTTGTCATGTGTAAAAATTTAAAGCAACAGATTCACTTATTTTTATTGGCCACCCCGCTGTTTATTCAGCATGACCAGGAAACATCAGTTCTTTTGCACAGTTTCTTTGTTTGTTGAATACTTCAGTTTTTATCCCCTTAGATCGTATAACTATTTGTGTTTGTGGCGATGTAGTATTTGTTCTAAGCTGATGTTGAATGGATTACGACTGGCGGCAGTAATGTTTTCCAATTTGCGCAAGACCCAACAACCCTCAGATACACAATGCAAAGTTATTGATCACTGCGCAAGCAGTTGGTAATGGTTTTATCAGTGATCTATTTTGCGACACCTGTGGCGCGCACACACACACACACACTCACACGTTTGGTCACGGCTCACTAGATCTAGTTTTTGGTCGTCTACTTAAGAAAGTACATGTAGTCTACATTTGTGATGGTCCACTTTTAAACATGCCATTAAAAACATCTATATTTTTTTTCTTTCTACTTGAAATCGATGACGTTCAAAACATAGTCTGTAGAGCTCAGATTTTTTATGCCCCAGTTTTTGTTTGAGATTGTATCCAAATTCACGCACATGATGTTGTTTAAGTAAACTCATGTCTTCAGGCTGCTCGTAAATATTACTTCTCCATGTATTGTGTTTTCTTTTAGTCAGTTATTCTTAGCAAAAAAGAAGGATAACAGCCTGAGCAGTTAAACGATAAACGCGGCAGCTGAAAAGGGAAATACATCAGAATTATTCAAGAGAGCTTGATAAAACTAATATTGTTTTGTGTGACAAACATTTCTCGTACAAGGCTTGATTGCTTAAGGGTTTTTTTGTATTTGAAAATAAACGTCTTTATGCAAAATTTGAACGGCAAGTTCCAGCGGTTCCTAAACTTTATTTAGCTTGCTAAGAGATAATTGCTGTGCGCACATTTTTGGCACCTATATCAGGTCATCAGAGGTAAAAAAAAAAACCGGAAAGAAATTTCTGCACATCAGAAAGGAGTGCACTAGACTAGATCATCTCGACAGAATAGATTAATGTGAATTTACCAGGATAATGACATGGTGACAGGTTGAAGCTCTCTGACTGGCTTTTTGTGATTTTTTTTTCACAGTTCGAGCACAAGTGCCAATGGCTTTCTTTATGATACTAGTAGTAACTTTCCATAACACTAGGGAGAATTGGATGACTTAGGAGCCGTAGAAATTACTGCCTTCGCGTATTGTTAGAAAAGACAGGTTTAAGAGCTTTGAAACGTATACGCTATGCCAACATTTTGGTCCTGGTTTTTAAGCTAAACGAGCTAAGCTTTCGTTCTTGTTATGACATTTTCATCTCTGTAAAGCTAAAATGATGCGTATGTGGTGCACTAGATAGAGGTTGGAAACTTGCATTATATATAATATACTATGTAGCAGTCACATAGCGATACGGAGACGTGACAGGCTTTGACTACTGGAAAAAAGGCCAGTATATATATGTATCAACTGGAGCACATCAGCTACTTGTACTAAATTATTCATAAGCCCGCTGTCGATGCCGCGTCGGCTTTTTATCATATCATGGGTCATTACTACAATATCACCCTCTCAATACGATTATATTGTATTAGCCTGCCCTAACCATGTAAATTTTTTTCATTCTTCTTGCTGTTTCTTCTTTTATTTACATTTCTGCCTGTCTCACCCTCTCTTTTTTTTCGCTTTTTATGTTCGTCCATCTCTCTCCACTGTATTTTACAATACCCATTCTAACGTTCTCTTGTTACCATCAGTTCCTCCCTCGTCCCCATCTATTCTAGCAAAACCTTCCCCTCCCCCTTCTCCCTTTTTTATTCGCTCGCTGCCCTTTCTAGGGTGTCAACTACATTTAAACATGTATTGATGTAACAAGTTCTTATTTCCTCATTTTTCACCCCGCAGCTCAGGTTCAAAAGAAAAACTAAATTGCTAAATCATAATGTGATAAAATACTTTATTAAATTTTGTACTTTTTGGTCTATTCGCGTGCATGTTCAGACCAGTTACTGGTCAACTGCAGTGTACGATGAAAAAGACTCATTTGAAAGTGACATTCCGATTCGAAATCGGATTATTTCCGCACGATAACGCAGTTGTTAACTTTCCTGCAGGTCATTGCCCACTCGGAGCTTAGTTTGAGGGAGATAAAGGTTATGATACGTAGCAATAAACGCCTCGTGATTATCGCGACGCGCCTGTCTGTTTCGAGAGAGCCAGCATTCTTTGTGAGTCGCCAGGAAGTTACTATCCACTTAAACTAAACATGACCAGGCAAAATGTTGTCTGCGATGTTAAACTTACTTTTTAGACCATGTTTTTGTATTTGTTTTTTGGACACATTAAAAACAAGTTTGAGATCGCTAAATGTATTATAGTCAATATTTGTTATCCTTTATGTTAACATTAATTGGTTAGATGGTGAGAGTATATCAGGTATGCCATTTTCCTGTTATTTTTGGTCCTTGTGAATTTCTTTAGTTTGCGTGTATTATTATTATTTAATGCGTTTTTATTGCTTTTTGTATATATGTTTGTCTACGTGAGAATGTAAAGTTTTCATAATTTTCATAGCAGATAAGTGACATCCCTTATAATTATGTTCAAACAAGTGTCGGAGTTTTTTTTTTTAATTACGTCCTTGTACTATATGACTTGTTCTTTATAGTTGGTTGAACCGCTGAAATAATTGTCATGAGACAGATATAGATAAGCTCATAAGCCGCGCAGATGCTCACTGACCTTTTAATGACATGGAGACTTAGGATGTTCTCTGCCTATCTACTAGCCGTCAATGAGAAAAGAATAGAACCCCCCCCTTTTTTTTCTCTAAAAAAGAAAAAAAGATGAAAGAAATGCGAAACGGATCGATCTCAGATGGGCCAAGACTCATGCTTTTGTATTAACCATGGATGCAAGTTCTCCGATTTTTTTCAGGATTTTCAAATAAAAAAAAATGCCTCTCCTCCCCCTCCTTCTCTCTCTCTCTTTCTCTCTCTCTCTCTCCTTTTCTCTCTCTCTCTCTCTCTCTCTCTCTCTCTCTCACACTTACACACTACACACTGTGTGGCTCCCAAGCAGAAATGGTTAAAACAATTCTCCAAAATGTTAGTAAAGTGCATATATGAGGCAACAATAAAGTATTACTATATCGGGAAACTAACATTATATCTTTGATGTGTAGGCGTAAGAATTAAGTGGCAAGAAACCTGCTCTTTGCTTTAGTTACGCACTCGTCACTGAATGAGTACGTCAAGGAAACTTTGGTCTTACATTGTATCACCGCTACGCGGCATTCTTCGCTATAAGAGGTCTTAAACTTTCTTGCTACGTATTTTTTTTTGGAACATGGAGCAGCGTGGCTTAGTGGTTTGGGCATCGGACTCCTCATCCGGCGATTGCAGGTTCGATTCCCAACCGCGACCCATGTCTTAATTGCTTTGGAAAAGCAACTTATGCACACGTTCCTCAGTCCACCCACTTGTATAATGGATACCTAACTCTAAGCACTGCTTGGAATTTGTGAATTTCTAGTATTTTAGCACCTAACCGGCAGCCGTACTGTGATGCTCTGAAATATGAACTGGGTTTGCCCTGGTGTGCAACGGCACTGTTGTAGGAAAGGTGTAAACTCCTGAGAATCCATTGGGTGTGGAATAACAACCGCCCTTTTCTTTCTTTCTAATTTTATAAACTTTATGTGTGTTTGCATCGCTTTCACGTCCTCATTTTAGGGACTTCTCTCTGCGGGTAAAGGTTAACTTTTACTTCCTCTGAGTTGAAAGCTCCATCTACCTAGTTCTTGATTTGCTGACGTGGGTAGACCGAAAAATTGATGCTAAAAACAATTAAAACAAAAAACATTTATGTGGGCAGACTTCATTAATTGTCTATAAAATGTAATAATTGATTCCATTGATCTTAGAACTGATAGTGCCATAACAGTAGAGACGATGCGATGTATGGACCCGCTTAGGAGGAAGAAGCCCATAGGGGAGAAAATCCAGGATGGCAATCTTAAAAATTAAGACACACTGATGGCCTCAAGGGCGCCCGTCAGTCAGTCGTGTGCTGAAAAAAACCACTCTGTCTATGGGTTTTGTTACGTCATACGTTTTACTTTTAGTCGTTCTTGCCCAAGGTATCTAATTGCGTTTTTTCCCATGACGTATCTAAAAGCTAAGTAGAGCAGTTATGAACGCCAGTGCTGTCTTTTTTTATTATATTAGTAACATCAGATTACTCGAGATAAGGCAAAATCTCAACACATCCCATTTGCTGTCAATGTAGTGTGTACCCTGACATTACCTTATCTTAGGAACACAGTGGTGTCATCATAATCAGCGGCATCGGTGGTCATTGTTAATATAAATTACTTTTTTTCATGGGTGACGTACATTACGTATATTTACGTATGTATACTGTGGTAGTAAAATTTTACACAAATCTGCTCATTGGTTTCACCATTGTCGCCATAAAAATGTAATTTATGTTTAGGATCTCTATTAATTGTTCGTAATGAAATTAAGCAGTTTTTAGGTTTAGCCAAGCAAGCATTGGTCTTTCGAAGTTTTCTACTTTGCTACTTGTCTGTTTATCTTTACCCCGGCTCCCCTAGATCTATTCAAACCAAGTCCAAAATGAGAGTTTAGTAGATAAATCTGTGTTATTGAGTCAGAGTGCGTTTGTTTGATAGAGGAGAGAGATAAAGCGAGAGAGGGAGAGAGAGAAAGAGAGAGAGAGATAATAGATATATAGAAATCACAGGCGGGGTACTTCAACGTAATACACTATAGTTCTACTTACTATTTATTACTTCTGGATTGCTCTGTCTCTGTGTCTCATTCTCTCTTCCCCCCCCTCTCTTTGATGGCTCTATCTTTCTGTCTATCTCTAGCATTCTCTGCTCTTTGAGTCTTTCTAGTTTATTCCAACTTTCTTTTTTTATTTTCTCATTCTCACATCTGTGTATATTAACTTTTTTATTCAATCAAGTGCTTGTTTCTTTATCTTGCTGTAATTGTAAAATAGCTTTTTTATATGGTCTAAATATAAGAACTGTCTCTTAGTTAGGTATTCAAATTTGTATGTTTCTGTTTTCTCCTTTACTGTTTTTTCCATTTTTTTAAAATTTGTAGGTGTTAAGTAGTTCAGGTTGGTGTCACGGTCTTGATCTAAGCGAAAAGAATCCCTAATCGAAACGAGTATAGCAGGGGGAAGTCTTGATAAAATATTGTTTGTTGTATGCCTGAAGACGGAAAGAGCCTGATACAGCAAACTTTAAGAAGTGTGAGGGTAGAACCACACCGGCGTCCTGACTGACAGTCAGACTATGACATCTACTCATAAATGGGCTTTTGCTCTGTACTGCATTGCCCTAGGCCTAAATACAAATGAAAGTGGTAGAGGCCAAAATCCCTCCCAAATCCATCAGGTCCGGTCTGACCATTGGGCCGTACACGCTCGTGGTTCTGCCCTTATGCTCATAGCAAGTGGTATACCATTTGTTTTGTAACGATTCCACATAGTGACATCATTTAGAACCAATAAAACACACTATGACTTTGCTAGTGTATACAGTATTTTATGCTAGTCTTTCTTCTTTTGCGTAGAAAATTCTTTCCTTCTTTTGCTGTGCTTTGCTGTACAAGCATGCTGGAGTTTAACTCTTTATCAACTTCTACATGACATATCAACTTTTTAAACATCACAGCTGCCCTAATTTTATCATCAGCCAAAACTGTTCATTGTTTTTGCTAAGCTGCAGTTTTTTGCTGGATAGGTAATAAATTTCACCATGTCAAAAATAAGAAGACCATATCAAAATAATTTAAGGAAAACAAGTTTATAACTAAAAGAGTGTCTCAATGAAATTATAAAAGTATTAATAATCCTTGTTTTTCCTGAGGAGAGAGTTATTAAAAGGGTGAGAAATCAAATTGCTATTTTAAGGCAAAAGCTCAACACGTCTCATGTTTGCTATTAATGCAGTGTGTCCCCTGACATTTCCTTATCTTTAAAACACAGAGGTGTCATCATAGTCAGTGGCAGCGGTGGTCATTGTTACTATCAGTTTTTGCATGCGTGGCGTACATTTTATATATATATATATACTGTACAATATAAAAATATACACAAATCTACTTCCAAGGATTTAAAAATATACACAAATCTACTTCCCCTTGGTTTCACCATTGCCGCCGTAAAAAACTGTAATTGGCTTTCAGTTTTTTTTTTTATTAATTGGTAATACTAAGTTGAGCAGTTTTCTGGCCAACGTTTTATTTTACTCTTAGCTTTAGCTAAGTAAGCCATGGTCTTTGCGAAGTATTTTGCCCTGCTTCTTGTCTGTTTATTATTTTTAACCCTGCTCCCCTAGATCTATTCCAACCAAGTCCAAAACGGGAGAAGATAAATCTGTGTGAGTGAGTGTGTGTGTTTGAGAGATATAGACAGACACACACAGACGGATGGACAGACAGACAGACACAGACAGACAGAATAAGTTAGTCACTTGACTTTTTAAGAATGGTGGTTTTTCCCCAAAAAAGGATGGAAATCCCAGGCACCGTACTAGAGATTAGTACAGTTTAGTTCTACTTACTACTTCTGGATTGCACTGTCTCTCTCTCTCATTCTCTCTTTTTCTCCCTTTCTCTAATGGCTCTATCTTTCTGGCTATCTCTCTCTAGCATTTTCCCTCTCTTTCTTGTTTATTCCGTCTCTTTTTTTAATAACCCCACTCTCACACCTGTGTATATTATTGACTTTTTTATTTAATCAAGTGCTTGTTTCTTTATCTTGCTTTTACATAGGTTTTTTATGTTGTCTAATTATAAAAGCTGTCTCTTAGGTATTCACATTTTTATTTTTTTGTCTCTCCTTTATTGATTTTTTTATTTCAAAAATTTTTGAGGTGTTATGTAGGTTAGGCTGGTGTTAAGGTCTTAATTTAAGTGAAAAAAATACCTAGTTGTTATACTAGTCTGAAAGAATGAAAGAGGGGGGATGCAGCAAACTTTTAGAATTATGAAAGTAGAACTACACCTACGTCCTGATTGAAAGTCAGACTGTGACTCTTACTCATGGCAGGGGTTTTGGGTTTTTGCCCTATGCCCAAGTACGAAAGAAAGTGCTACAGGTTCCCCCCCCCCAAACAAAACAAGCACTGGGTCCGGTCTGACCATTGGGTCCGATGCTCTTGTGGTTCTACCCTTATGCTCATAGCAAGTGGTATACCATTTGTTTTTGTAACAATTCCATATAGTGAAATCATTTAGAACAAATTAAGCACATTATGAAACTTTGCCAGTGTATACAGTATTTCATGCTTGTCTTTCCTCTTTTTGATTGTTGAAATTTCTTTCTTTCTTTTGATGTACTTTGCTGTACAAGCATGCAGGAGTCCAACTCTTTATCAAAGTCTATATGACATATCAACATTTTTAACATCACAGCTGCACTAATTTTATCATCACCCAAAACTGTTCATTGTTTATGCTAACCTGTAGTTTTCTGCTAGGTAGGTCAAAATCTCACCGAATCAAAATAATTTAGAGAAAACCAGTTTATGTACCTATATTTTTAAAAGAGTGTCTCACTGAAATTACGAAAGTATTAATAATCTTTGTTTTTCCTGGTAAGGAGAGAGTTTTTAAGAGTGTGAGAAATCAAAGTTTTTGTTCCAACAAACTGCTATTTTATACAGTATTGTAAACTTGTATTACAGTTGGCATCAAAACCTAGTTTTGATTTGGTTGGTTTGCAAAGTTGTCAATTATGGCTGGTTGGTTGATTGATTGATGTTTTAACCTAAGAACTATTTTTCGCCACTAATTAATCTCAAAGTCATTTCCTCTTAAAGGTATGATGGAAATCAAGATGATTATTAGGAATTTAAACTCTTTCACTGTGGCCTTTCATGTCTTAACATGTTCCTGAACATATATCCTTAACTGTTTTTGCTAAATTTTTATATCCCAGGAATCATTGGTAATTATAGAGTACAAAAAATATTTTGAAGACAATCGTCTATCAATAAACATAATGTATGCTAATTTCAGAACAGGCATTTTCTGTCATACAATTATGATAATTGAATGATGTAACAAGATTAAAGAGTTTTATCTATACCTTGATATAAATTATGCCTGTCAGCTTTTAATTAAACCCAAGTTGTTGGTTTTTTTTTTACCATAGAGGAATCCCACAAATGAATTTTAATCACAATGTTTTTAATGCTTTACTTAGATCTCAATGCTTCTTATCAAAGAGCTCACATTATTATTTTATCTACTGACAACTTATGTAATCTACTCAATCCTTTGCCTCACCCTCATAAATTCACATAATTTTTGTTGCTGTTCTTATGTATCAAAGTATGGTTCTTATGTCAGCATCATAATTTAAATCAACTTGTAGGCAAAACTAATAAGTTCTCTCTCCTTTTTTGTATACTGTTTTATTTCAGTCTGGTCTGGGACAAGCCAGTATTTATCATGCACTAATCATCATCTTCCTGGAGTTCTTTGCCTGGGGCCTCCTCACTTCGCCCATCATCAGTGTAAGTAAAATATACATAATCCACACTCTCATTACTGACCAAATTGTTATTGCCTGTAAAATAAGGGTTAGGGGAAACCATCAAACTACTGGTAAATAGTATCTGTCTCCTATCCAGGGTGAATGAGTCAGATGTCGCAATTTTAACATTCAAAGATGATGCTGTTTTGAAAAAGGCAAGCTTCCAAGTATTAAAATTTAAATGTCATAAAACTGTCAATACTTTGTAGGATGATATTAAAAGTTTTTAAAAATTTGAAATAAAGAAGTTAAAAAAAAAAATTAGGCCTTTAAATGATGTTCTTTTAAAAAAATTTCTGACTTCCAACTCAAACTTTATGAAAACCTGTATCTTTAAATACCGCATGATGTCTGTCTTTCTAAAGCTGAGAAATAAGACTGCTTCCAAGAAAAAATGTGACATTGTATTGTAATTTTATTTTTCAATATCAGTAAAACATTTTTTATACACCTGCATGGTATACATTTTGTATAAAATACACATTTTAGTTTAATTGTTTAACATTTGTCTTTTTATTAACTTTTTTTTAAACAACAGGATAACTCCGGATTTTTCTAAACGTCTAAACTAAATCACATAAATTTTTGGTTAGTATGTTGATCCAAAATTATTTAGAATCGTAAGTTGTATCCTATTTTTGTATTTCAGGTTTTAAATGAAACATTCCCCAAGCATACTTTTTTGTTCAACGGGCTAATTCAAGGGGTGAAGGTGAGTTACTTTTATGAAGCTTCAGGCAGAACAGAGATATTACCTTTCCCTAGTATAAGCATGTTTCTTTTAATCAAAGTACAGGTTCATCATTACCTTGACCAATAATTAAGCTCAGCTGGGACATGATTATGATGGTAAAAAAGTGGCCATAAACCAAAAGTTCAAATCAAGTCAAAGAAAAGCATTTCAGTCATTTTCATTTTAGGCCCAGTCCAATACTTTGCTTATTACACAATTACATTCATTCCATCAACACCTTTGATTAGTTTATAGTTATTGGAAAATAGGTGTATCTAGATTTTAAAAAGAAAAAAACAACAATTAGGCATTCTCAAATATTTATAAAAATTATTTTACTGTGCTTATTTTTTAGTTTTTGTTAATAACCATTGTGTCATTTTAAAAGTCTGGGAATTTTTTTATAATGTTTTAAAAATCAAGAGTTTGCGTTAAGAGTTGGCATTGAAGGCTTTTTAAGAAGGTTGATCTTTCTTTTTTGACAATCATTATTTATACTCAGAACAATTTTTGTTGAATCACCTTTGCTTTCAATTTGTTTTTGCTGTTACAGCTAGGTAGCCTTGCAGAGATTGCTATTGTGAACTGCTGTTCAAATATGAAGATATTTATTTAACTGTCTTTAATTTAGCGATTAAGAAAAAAAACATTTATTACTTTTCTGTCATTTCTTTTTTCCTCTGTTTCTTGCCTTTGATGATTTTAATAAATTTTACCATAACAGTGTAAGTCTATTCTTTTATGAATAGCATAATATGGAGGCCCATTATTAAATTGATGTACAATATTACCCGGTATATCAAAGTTATAATCAAATTTAAGTTCAGTTTCTCTTAGGTGATTGTTTCAAAGCTTTAACACTCCTGGCTCTGCGGAAGCCCTATACAACTTATTCATTCCTTGTTAAGCAAGCTTCAGAATGCCTTTTTGTGTATGTATCTTGAGCCTGCTATACATTGAACACTTAAAGAGTTTTATTTTGTAGAAATATAACGCTAGCATTTTTATACTCCCTGCAGCCAATCGCTGTTTTGAAACCGTGAGTAGAGAAAAACCTGATCACTGAAAAGTAATGTATGTTTGACCAACACAGCCACTTGGCTTTTTCAAAGTAATACTGTCATCATCTTTCTTCATTTTGTGATCTTTTTCAGGGGCTTTTGTCTTTCCTGAGTGCACCATTGATTGGGGCTTTGTCTGATGTTTGGGGCCGCAAGCCTTTCCTGCTGCTCACTGTGGGGTTCACATGCGCTCCTATTCCTCTGATGAGGCTTAGCCCGTGGTAAGTAATGCAGTTAATGTAGAGTGAGTTTAAAGTTAAATTTTTAAACATGTAGTCTAACATTATAAACTTAGGATAAACACACAAAGCTGAATGAACCAAAACATGAATGATTGCCGAAAAATATATTCAAGAACGAGCATAAACCAATGACATATCATGTTATCCTGCTTAGTTCAATTTCTGCAAGTTTAAACCTAAACTGGCGCTGTGTAAGGTTGGATAGATCTAAAAAGCTCACTGAAAGTTAAAGCCTCTGTTTAAAAGTTGTAGACACTGTCAGTTGATAACAGTATGCTTGATAATATTAATAGTCACCCAGATTTACATAAATTCAGATATTACATATTTAAAGAGGGTTCGCGTGGAACCTTCATTTGTGAAAAGATTTATATATAGCTAACTTGCTTCTCTGGTTCTAGTAAGATTGGGAAAAAATAAGCAATAATCTATATAATCGTAAGATGCAGATGGCTTTAGGTGTTGAATCAAATTTTTTCAATCCAAACATATGCAAAGTCAAAGGTAAATGGGCTGCAAAAGTTAAAAAAGCTGCAAATATGATTATTTTTTGGGCCTTGGGAAAATTTAATTGTTTTTGACTTGACACAATTTTCGAAAGTTTTTCTTTGTAATCCTGACCCTTTTTTTATATAAATATTTAAAAACATGTACCTGCAGGTAAGGGCAGCAAGAATTTTTTAAAGATGAAATTTTGAAATCATGGCTTAATAAGGTGACATTATTGATACAAAAAAGCATTGATTTGAACCAAAGAACACTCATTAACTTTTGTAAGCAAATTTTACATTCTGTATCTTCTTTTCCCAGGTGGTACTTTGCCATTCTTTCAATATCAGGGGTGTTTTCAGTAACATTCAGTGTTGTATTTGCTTATGTTGCTGATGTCACGACTGAGGAGGAGAGAAGTTCTGCATATGGTTTGGTAGGTTCTAAAGGCAACCCCTTGTTTTTTTTTATTGAAAAATAAATTTAGAAAACTTATAAAGGGAAACATACTATCGGCCTGCAAAGAGTACATAAACATGAATTTTCAAAATAAGAAAGATCACATTCCCTCTTAATTTCACACAATAGCTCCCTATTCATGATTTTATGTTGTCGCTGCGACATGTATTATGTCACTTAAAGAAAATAGAAATTGAAAAATTTATAGATACACGCACACATATTTTAAAACGCGTTTCTTTTTTCTAGGCTTCGGCCACGTTTGCAGCAAGCCTGGTGACAAGTCCAGCGATTGGAGCCTTCCTCCAGGACATGTACAGTGAGACTGTTGTCATATGGTTAGCCGCAGCCATAGCCATCTTGGATCTTCTCTTCATTCTTGTGGCTGTTCCAGAATCATTACCAGAGAAGTTGCGTCCAGCCAGCTGGGGTTCCCAGATCTCTTGGGAGAAGGCAGATCCGTTTGGGGTGAGTCAAAGAGTGTGCTTGTGAAAATATTGCGTAAAAATATACAAATATGCAATGTCAGATTTAGAATGAATGTGAATGATCTGTCACATTAATACCAGTTCAAAGCCTTCTTTAGAATGAAATCCGTATAGAAGATTCTTTTCTTGCATAGTGTATAGCAGAACTTTAAGATGACCCATCCTCCTAAAAAGGGGACATTTTGAGAAGCTTGCACAGAAACCAAGTATGTTAAAATTTGTCAACTTTTTAAAGATTAAGAAATATCAAGGATATAAAATACTGTCTGTTTTCTGTGCACAAGTGTTGAGAGGGTATACAAAGAATGTCTTGGGAATGAGAATTTTCCGGCTGTGTAATGCAAGGGTGTATCTTATTGGTTATTGTATTTGATAGTTGTACTTGGTGATTGAATGTTGTTGTGCATTGATGAATTGGCCTCTGGCCTAATGAAACTATTAAATTGAATTGAATAAAAAACTGTTTTTGCTTACATATGACTTAAGCTCTGCCTATCTGACCTATAACTAAAAGTCCTAAGAACCTGAAAGAGAACCTGTCCATGTGCTTATTTTCAAAGGCGAGGACAAAATGAATTTATACAAGCGCGAAAAAAATTGTAAGTCTATTTGCCTTCTAGTATAACAAGAATGTATCCATCCCAACAAGCATGGTTGTTTAATGACACACAATGACCTGATGCAACTGATTATAAAATACAAACAAGAAATTTTACTTTCTTTGTTTCCCTACCCTATTTTTTGTGCACTGGTTTCAGGCCCTGAAGAAAGTCGGGCAAGACCTGCTGATCCTGTTACTGTGTGTCACAGTTTTTCTGTCATATTTACCCGAGGCAGGAGAATATTCATCTATATTTGTATACCTTAGATTGGTGAGTTCAAATAAGTCTCTTTGAAAAGGTTTGCCTACTTTAATGTTAAATTACCAATTTTCGCACCATTTTGGAAAATGGTAGTTCATTGCTGGTGAAAAAGGGCTGAATGTTCGTTAAGATATAATTTGAAATAGGTCTATCAACAATGTCCAATAGAGTTACGCATTAGCATTTTGGGATGAGGGATTTATCGATATCTTTGTACTAAAAAAAAAACAATTATCAAAGTTGTTGTTTTTAGTATGTATACAGGGATGCAAGTTTTCCGATTTTAATCGGAATTCCGATT
>BMAT01010897.1:141548-152482 GCA_019649035.1 Elysia marginata
GAATTATTAAACATGAAGCAAATACATTCATTTATAAAGGTACATTCCAAAACTTACAAAACTTTCATTCTGTACATTAGTACATGTGAATTTTATGATTACTGTATTGTATAAAAGCCTACCTTTTCAGTGCTCACTTTGGAGGTCTAAATTCTTGTGGTCCATGAGGTATCTTTGTCTAGCTACGGCTGTAGAGCTTGAAGTAAGATTTAGGCCCACTTTTGTATCCGAGGCCAAGTATGCCTTAAGTGTATTAGACTACAGAGGTAAAAATGCCAAAAAAAGCCACTAAAATTATGGGCTTTTGCTTCATGGATTCTAATTTCCAATTGACCACCTGTATTGTAAACCCCTCCTCCCCAGATGAAAATGTATATTAAATCTTGATGCATATTTTGAAAAGAAAATTTTAGGAATAAAGGTATCAGCATAAAAACAAAATAAAAAATTCAGAAAAATGTGACAATTTTTTCTTATGCCTACATTTTAAACAAATTGTCTGGAGAGAGAGATATATTATAATTTTTAAAATCTTAGGACATTTTAAAAATGTGTAACAATTATTATGGAAGTAAAATATTGCCAGTTGTTTTCATGACGTCTTTTTACTTTGATAAAGTCTTATTGAAATTACAGCTAAGAAATTAAAAAGTGTTTGTCCTGTCCTCATATTTTATTGTTTTGAAACAAAGTAGGGACCTCATTGTTCTTGGTACGCAAACTAGCTGGGGAGATATGCCACTGCTATACTCCTTGAATTTCTTTTTTCTGAGCCCTAGGAAACCCATCACACACATTGTTTGTAGTTCAACATGAACCTGGATCCCAGAGGCCCTACTCTTCACCTGTAAGACTAAGAGAATGTATCCAATAATTTCACAAACTTTGGAGCCTCATATGACTTCAAATCTGTTCTCAGGTGTTGCTCAGGGTGTGGTCACTGGCATTCGGGGACTTTGCAATGGACTGGGTCCTGCACTGTTTGGCTTTGTTTTCTACTTGTTCAATGTGGACCTGAATGAGAACTCTGGTAAACCAACAGTCTCAAAGCCAAAAGATAACAATTCACATTTACCACATCATAATGCCATTGAGGTAAGTTCTTATATCCATGGTGTAAACAATATAAAAATATTCGATGTAGTGAGGCTTTTGTTATGGTGGATATCATATGTTAACTGTATTTTTTCCAATTTTTGTCACTTAAAATTCTTTGAAACAGAAAGAGCTGTAAGCCTTTTTGTTTATAAGCCTGATTATTATTTACTTCCTGTTCAACAATATGGCTGACTTGGGTAATAGTATGCGGTGTTCTCTTATTTGCTTCTCTCAAATAGGAGAGGGCATCAATAAGTGGTAGTTAAAAAGTTCGCCAGGCAAGCTCGTCACAAATGTCACAATGCGAGAATAGTTTTAGATAGTGTTTTCACATGGTTTGTTAATGTAAAAATGGAATGGGGATCTGTGAAACCTATAATGGTGTGAAAGCTGAAAGGGTGACAAAAAGGATTATGCATGCTATCTTCTAACAACCGTATGACTTTGACCCTAAAGTGTCAACATCAGTAATTACAAACGTACAAACATTTACAGGAAAATTAAACAAAAGCAGATGTTTATACCTCCATAATTTTTATAAGAATGTTAAGGTAATTCATTTAGCTTTAAGAAAATTTATATTTTTAGTAAATTTTTTCTTAGATCTTAGGCTAACTTATTTTCTTTTACATTTTGGCTACAAAAAACTCCCTTGGCTTTGTATAGTAGCAGGAATGAAATTGAAGTTTTCTTTTAGAAGTAAATTCAGCTCTGCTATAGGCCTAGTTGTCGCCTGTATTTGTTAAAATAGACATGAAAACAATATCTTAGGTAATGCCCGTCATGTTGGCTTAAAGCTAATCTGATGGGCCATATAGACATATAGGGGCTGAAAGTAAATGCTGTGCAGCTCTTGAATTCATTTAGCCAGTAGACAGTTACATCGAAAACTTAAATTAGCCTCTTATGTGATTTAAGAGAGTGTATACCAGAACTTGGGCAGAAACAAAATCAGCCTCTGTGTTTTGAGTTGATATACACTGAGATGCAAGTTATCCGATTTTTGCAGGAATTCGGATTTTTTTGTAGCTTCCTTCAAAAAAGCAGGAAACTTTGGAAAAGTCAAGAACTCAATTTATAAGGAGAACCAAGTTCAGCTTTGTAGAAAATCAAGCACTTCTTTTAAGTTGTACAGCTTTGTAGGCCCAAGCAATGTAGTTGCATTTACCTTTTTTTATTTGATCTATAAAAGACTATAGGGGCAGCTATTGGTTATCAGTACCAGGCAGAACACTTTATAGGGATATTAAAAGTTTCCTGATTTTTGTGCATAAGGCGCACGCATCCTTGTACACACCATGATTTGGGCATAGACCTATTTGAAATGTTTTTTGACATTTGATCTCAAAAGCAAATGTCCAGATCATGTTGTTACAAACTATTTATATTATCGTTGTTGTAATCAATGTTTCTCTTTATTTGTACAGAGTGTTGTCCCAGGTCCTCCTTTTGCCTTTGGAGCAGTGCTGGTGATCATGGCTCTGTTGGTTGCTGCATTTATGCCAGAGAGCCCGCACAATGCTTCAGCCAAAAAGCAAAAAGCCCACGCAGCTCAGTTTGAGATGCAGGAAGAAGGGACAGGTGAAGTCATCTTTTTTTTAGCATAATATTTCAGTATAACTGTCTTGCATCCTGTTGAAATGAGTCGCATTTCACAACAGTGCTTTTTTTCTCAGCTTTCAAATTGAGAACATTTCATGGAGTTATAACTACTTTGTAGAAAGACGTGAAAACTTTAGTTGACTCTACCGACCAAGTGTTGGCCGGCCAATTAAATTTGCCAATAAAGTGAATTTCACCTTAAGCACTAAAATTAATACCAATTGCGACGTAAAAATTAATATGTGACACTTCAAGGGTTAAAATATAGAGATACACAATGGGTAAAAGGCTGTGAAAAGGGATTTTCTCAAATGAGGATCTCCAACATCTGAGTTAATTGCACTGATTGCGAGACAAATGTTGAAGGTCTTGTAGAACTCACCCCTTTGCAATAAATCAGTGAATCAAATGTTTGGGTTATGGGGAAAAAATCGCATCTCTTAATTAACTTTTTCTTCTTTAGCAATGCAATTATAATCTTCTGCCACATGCCCTCCTTTTCAATCATTATGCTAGCCAAACCGGACAATTTCATGACCAGAAAAGTGATATATGTATAAAAGCTAATATAGACCTTGAAATGTTGAGTAATATTAGCAACTTTGTTTCTCATTCATGAAAAGACCATTCGCTTTTTTGATATTTAATATTCAAATTGCATCTTAATACTGAGTAAAATTACACTCAATCTTTTAAAGATTGCTTCAAGCGTATGGTTATTGTTTTCATTTAGCAAAATATTTATGAATTTTCGTGATGGATAGGAAGGTTTAGGATTGGGACAAGACTTGGAATTAGGTTGGTGATGACTTTTCAATCAATTTGTAAATATTTTTTTTCAAAAGCTCATTCACATGCTTGATAATTGAAGGGGCTATGATTTAGTGATGAAAATCTTCTGCGGATCCGCGGAAATCCTCGATTTCAAGCTTAGGAGGAAAATTCCTCGGTCCTTGGCCTTCTGATCCGCTATCCTGAGAGGAAAAAAATTATAAATTTCCGTGATAATTTAATTCCGCGAGTGGACATAGGACGAGTCAACGAGATGGATGTTTGTCAGTATCAACCGAGGACTGGGCAGATTTTAAGGCTAGAATCATGTTGTAATCGATCTTGCCGTAGTTACAGTTTGTAATGTTTCTGTAATTTATGTATCAAGGTTATATTTTTTCGATACTGAAATGTCACCGATATCGCCAACTATAGGTCTATTCCGCGAAATTACCGTCTCGATGCGACACTCGTTCGTTGGTTTTGACTTTTGGTTCATTAGGTGCAAGAGTGCAGTATTCTGTGGATCTCTATTTTTAGATCCACCTGAACCATCGAAGCTTTCAATTTTCGTCCTTTCATTGATTAGACAAGTTTTCTAATTGACAGTGTCAGGTCAGTCAATAGTCTCAGTAAATCTAGATCTATCACAAGTCTTGAGAGATTTTAGCAAGTTTATCATCGAACCATTCAGTTTCTACTTTGGGGACGGGTCTTTTTGTTATTCCGTTTTATTTTTAAATCTAGATTTAAATATATTTTATCAAGTGATTGTGGTAAATTCAAGCATTGTTCTGTACAACGGTGCCAAGATATGGGAATGACGAGAGTAGAACTAGATCTAGAAGACGTCTTGGTTTAATGGTTTATGAACTATCTTAGAGTTTCAGTTCACAACTTTGGCAAAAGATTATAAAATTTGTGCAACACAGATTAGATGGCAACTAGAAAGGTGTTTTAGGTGTGTGAATTATTTGCCCGCCGCGTTGGGCTGATTGAGAGATAATCATTATAAATATTACCATTAAAATTCAAATTCAATTGATCCTATAAACGTATGATGTAACGTAGGCCTTGATATTCATCAATAAATTCATTACAAATAAGTAGCAATAGGCGTATGTTTGAAAATGATATCTTTCAACCTAGCAATTGGACTATGAGTCATGAAGTGACGGACTTTGAAACAAAATTTCACTTGTTTAATTATTGCTTTAAATTAAAGTTAAACCGAATTGTGAAAGGAGGAGGAAATTTTTACTATAATCTAGATCTAGGCCTATAGTTTGGACACAAGCCTCATAATCTTTGACTGAATTTTAAATGCAGTGCTTAACTTATAGATTGAACATTTTAGTAGCTCTTAGCTGGTAGCAGGGATGAATTGCGTTGATTGTGGGGTGGTAGAAAGGTGTCCATTTGTCTGTCAAAAATTTTTCCTCCTTTTTGATGATTTTCTGTTTTCATCACTGATGATTCTCTATATATTAGAATTTGTGTAGGGGTCCCACAAAATGAGTCAATGATGGTGGAAAAATTGTGTTATCTCAATTAGGTTCTAAGTTATTGCAATCGAAAAACAAGGAATCCAAGCTACCAAGTTTTCAAAAAATGGAAAAAAATTGGAGCTTTTATATTGTAGGAGCCAAAAAAGCATTTCAGAATCAACAACTTTAAAAACACTTTTTTAACATTTTCAGTTGTCTCATTAGTGGATATGATGGAAGACAACCTAAACTTTTAAATCATGCAGAAAAGCACTGAATAAAAATTTGACTATGTGTTTGAAAATGGACATTTTCAGGAATAGGTTGGAACCGCATGTAGAATCACTTTGTGGGAGGGCTACACTGCAAAATTTTAATTCATTTCTAGAAACGAAGAAATATGCATCACTTGGAGGTGTTGTGGATACACTGAAATGAAATAGAAATAATAAATTCTTCCCAACAGATCTTCTAAGAAAACTCAATAGACATGAGAAAATGTATTGGAAGTAAAACTACTTTTATTTTACGTATTGCTTTGACTGTTTTCATGTAATTTGTCTGCCTGAATAAAAAAAATAGTGGAAAAACTGTTTCAAACTCTGAAAGCTAAAAGGTTAAAGAAAAAGGATCATTTATGCTATCTTCTAACAACTATGTGACCTTGACGTTACAGTGTCAAAATTTGAAATTACATATGTACAAATGTTTACAGGACAATAAAACAAGAGCAGATTCACGAATTTTTTATTTGATTTTTTCAATTTTTACAGGTGGAAAAAAACATGAAATTGAACCTTTGATCACGGATGGGGATGTGGAGTTGTAGTGTATGCCTCAACTTAAGAAGGGCCATTAAACAAGAAATGCGGGGCAAAAAGTTACATTTCCAACATTTTATTTGTATATGAGTAGGGATGGACTAACGTTTGTGAGGGTGCACAAGTTCACAGCTTTAGATTACTTTGTGATTCATGGGCTTTACCAATCAACCAAATGATCAACAAGGGCATGGCGATGAATCAACGTTCGTCAGAAACAAGCATTTACTCATTGGGCTTGAGATCATTTTTCACTTGACTGCCTGGGAATCATCTATCACTCCACAGGGACAGCATGGGATCCACTTGTAGCAGAGCCATTCAGTAAATTATTGAGCAAGGACAAAGCACAATGACTGGAAGAGTTTTTGTCAAAGCTAATGTCAGATTTATATTCTTGCCATTGAATTACTCTCAAACTCTGCTGAATATTTCACAACTCACAAAATTTGTTGGGCTTTGCTTGGAAATAGCAGTTTTGATTATTATTGCTAGTTAACATCCTCCCATACTTTTGCGCACATTTTTATGTTCAGAAAGAACTTTATCATTGAATTTTATGTTTCCATTTCAGTCAGCCTAATCTAGTTTATTGTCAGCTGTAAACAAAAATCCTGCAGAAGACATCACATTTAAGTCCTTCCAACCTTAGAAAAATCTAGATCTGGTTCTGAATTAGGACAATCATATCTTACCTGAAACGCTTGACCAATATATTAATAATCTTGCCATATAGAAATAAACTGGGTGTTTTCCTTTCGTGCCAGGGAAACTAAAATAATGATCATTACAGCAGTGTTCTTGTTATCAACTATGGGTAACAGAATATATTTGAAGACCATTTTTATTTCTTTGCTGTCTCTAAATCTAGAGAAAACTTGTCAAATGGGCCTGGAAGTGCATGTGCGCTGGTTTCCGTAAGAATGGTGCAAGAATGAAGTCTATCTCTAATTTTTTCTTATCTCAAACAAAAGAGCAAAACATTCTTTTTTAAATTGGCTTTTAGAATTGAATGTGGAGATATAAAAAAAAGTTGTTGTAGTCTTCTACCGCTGAAGGCAGTCTCAAGACTTAATATATTTCCCCTAGAAGGCCAATTCACACCAAAGAAAATTCAACTCATATTTCTGAGCATTATAGTATGGCGACCTGTGAGGCGCTCAAATATTAACATTCCACAAATTTCAAGTTGGACTGAGAAAAATGGCTAAATTGCTTTCTTAAGGCAGCCACAACATGCGTCGTGGTTGGGATTTGAAGCGGCAACTGCTGGATCACGAATTTGACACGCTAACCACTGAGCCATTCTGCTCCATATATAGTGGTCATGGTGTTTTATTGCTTAGTAGCTGAAACAAGCAACATATCAGTAGAAATTTTCATAGACACTCATTTCACTAGACATGGCTGGATCCCCCCGGTTCACCACCAGATGATTTTGGTTGGAAAGACTTAACATGTTGGTTTTTATACATTTTTTCAAAGTAGATTTAAATCTATAGTCTGCATTTTAAGGTCAAGTTTGTAAAATATTCCAAATATTTGTAGCCTATAAGAAAATCTTTACAAATTTTCAAATCTTTGTTCTAAAGTTTTTATTGCAGCATGTGAAGTTTGAGCCCTGGTTTGACAAGAACTTTTCAGCTGTCTTAAACTATGTATGGCACATAGGTTAGATTCTTTATAGTAAAATGTTTGCAAGTCATCAATAACTAATTCAGTGTGTGAAAACATTTTCTGTGCTCCTGTCTGCTAGAGAAATGGAACCCCAAAGGCACAGACAGTTGCAATAGCCAATGTAATTTCAAAGTCTGTAAAATAACTTGATTGCTGTTTTCAAGGGTTGAAAACGATCACTTTAATGATTTCAGAACATTGAGCATCATGATTATATCTCATAATTAAATAAAAGGGAAAAGGTTTGTAAAAATTATGTTCTTTCATTGCCGATACTCTCATCCTAAACGCTGTATATGTTCATATCTTAGCAGGGACTGAGTTGGCTTTATCTAATTGTTATGTTTGGTAGAGTTGTTTGAACAGCCTTGTTTGTAAATATGAAACATATTTGTATGTATGTGCTAGGATCAGCAAGACAGGTCAACTCTTTCAAGTTCTTTCTATATGTATACCTCTTTCTAAGCACTAGTCAAGCTGTTAAACTAAAAATTGTTTAAAGCCTTTGTCATGTATGTGCCCTTACAATCTTACCTTTCAAAATTGAAAACTGTAACAATGCTCATACAAAAATACAACCTTTATTAACACAAGTTGCTGCTCATTCACACTCTTGTGTTAAATGTTCAGGTCGCTTAATGTCAACATATTCTAACAAGTTTTCAGTGTAGATGTTAAAAAAAAAACCCAGCAAAACAAAGCAACCCAAACCCTAAGGGATTTTTGAGTTAAACCCAAAGAGTATGCTTGTTGAATAATTATCAGCATTGCTTTTATTTGAGCAAAATATATTGCAGCGAATCAAACAGGTCCTACCGGTGAAACTTGCTTTAAGGTGTTACCTGTACCTGTTTTGCAGGAAGCTTTCATACACAGAGGAAAAAAAAAATTCTATCAGTAGGAAGCACTTTTTTTAAATACTTATTTCACTATTTTAGCAAAAATGTTTACTCTAAATCTTGGTTGTAGAAATTCAGGCATATTTACACAAGGCATGAATTAACTGAATGTCTTTGTTGACTTTGGTGAATGTACTTTTCCTTATGTTTTATTTTATTTATTTATTTACATTTTACCTTTTGCTCTCAATTGTGGAGGTTTTTCTTAATATCCCTTCAGTGAAAGATTTGCTTTTTCATATTATTGTCAACTGCAATATGATGCCACATAATGTTGCACTGATAATCCTTAAAAAATGTTTTTTTGTTTGCGAATTCTTTTTATTTGTGTATGTGTTTGAACTAGGTATTTAGGTTAGGCCTTCAACCATGAAGGTTTAAATCAGTTCCAATTCAGTCCATTGTCTGTAAAAAGTAATCATATTAGTTTTTGATACTTTCAACTCACATGCCTTAAACTTGCTTGCATTCATAATATTTTTTCACCTGAGACGCAAAAGCGATTCTAAAATGTTTTGCTGAACTTATGCATGCCCCCATTAAATTATAAGTTGAACTTTCAATGAATTGGATGTAATTGAGTGGGAGCACAGTTTGTAGAATTCTATAACGCTCAATGTGTCTCTAAGTTTTTAGCGCATGTTTTAATTATGAAATCATGGTTTATTTTTCTTTCTAAATGAAATGAACATTTTAAAAAGCTTTCCTGACTACAGTGTACCTCATTGTGAATAATTATTTGTTTTTGTTATGTTTTATATCCAATAAACACTTATTAGTGCATGGATATGTTTTGTGTTTTAAATGTCAAATCTGTTCATTTTTTAATCTTCCATGTAAAATGTGTAATTTCAGGAGTTTTTCTAAAATTCATTTTTTTCTCATCACTTTGCAAAGATATTCCATCCTTTCTCCTCTTTCCTTTTCCTTTCTCTTATTCTTAAGAATCCATATAGCCTCATGCAACCCCCATTCTTGTTACCAGCTATCCTGTATAGCTGGGAAGGTTTCAGCTGCCTTTGTTGAATGCAACAATCATTGTGTCATACATTGTGACCATGCCATAAACAAGACTTGAGTAGATGTAATTGGTCATGTTCACATTTCTGTATGCTTAATAATAATGTTATGGAGTTTGACTTTGTGATAAGCTTTGTAATTTTTATTGACCTTTGATGGTTCTTGTGTTAGGTGAAATGCGAAAGGAATATTAAGGTGTGTGTGTGTGACTGAGATTGTTAAATCCCTGTTAATAGTGTTATGAAGACAAACAAGTTTGACAGCTCTGTAGAATGGTAATTGGATGGTCAGTGAGTATGAATTTTTTTTTTAATTTGCAAAAGCTTTAATTTATGATATGAGCTATGGTTTCTGAATAATTAATAAGAAGTGTGACTGCACCGCACATTTTTTTGTCTCCTTTTATAATTAGAGAAATGTGTATAATATAATATAGACCTTTTAAAACCCTCAAATTTTGCTAGGGAGAAGGGAGGGGGGTTGGTGGGGGAAAATTTTTAAGAGTTCTTTGGAATCTTTTATTTAATGCAAAACGTTTAAAATAATGGCAAGGATAAAAGAAAGCATATTGTCTCCTGGAGCCAAATTACTAATCTCAATTTACGCACATTATGTTCTGTTCACTGCAAGCCACTGATATAGAATATCCCATCCCAGCATTTCAGTTCAATTTCAAGGGTTCCTACAAAATGAGTTCAGCTGCACTAATATTCAGTTTGAAATGAGTGGCAGTTTCTCTCATCAAAATTTTCTTTGCAAGCATATGCATTTTAATAATGGTTGGAAATGAGAAAATTAATCAAATGACTAGTGTACTCATCATATCTTCTGCAATGAAAAATTTTTCAATCCATTTTTTCTTGATTTTCTAAAAAATGAGTCTCACTGATCCCCAGTGCAATTGCCCCATTTCGGTACATATTCAGTAAATTACAATGTTTTTTTTAATCACCTAAGAACTTCTAAAAACATATGTATCTTCATGAAACAAAATTTTGCAAGTACATTCATTATGTGGCAATCCAACACAAACGCCCCTGGCTTTATTATCTTTGCTTAATTAGCTCTCTTTGAAATGCTTACTTCCTCTTCCTATTATAAAATCAATATAGAACCTTAGGCTACTTTCAAAGGCCCTTAATTCTAAACCTAAACCAACCTCATCATGTTTTGCCCAATAGTCTGTGTAATGTGACTGGTTAACTATAAATCAAACAATGTGGCAGTAGGCCAATAAGCTTTTATACTGACAGTCCTTGAGGCAAATAATTTTGTAAATGTATTGAATGAGTGAATACACCTGTATGTCAGTAAAGCGATGAAACTTTTGTAAGAAAGTAAATCAGGTCAAAATTGTAATGTTAATTGTTATCTATGTGAAGCATGATTGTAACTTTGATTGGTCGTCGGTGATGGTGTGTTTATTAGTTTCAGGTACTACATTTTCTTTTTATAGTTAACAATTTTTCTCATCTTTCTCTCCTAGCCAATCTAAGAGAATAACCCCTCTTTTATCTCTTTCCACTTTTTTCGTAAAACTTTCAAACTCCCATCTCCTT
>BMAT01010897.1:168728-179159 GCA_019649035.1 Elysia marginata
CACACATACAAACAGACAGACGGAGACAGACAGACACAGAGGAAAGGATAGATAGATAGAGAGAAAGAGAGAGAGAAAATAGAGAGACAGAGAGAGGGAGAGACAGACAGACAGACCGTAACACTCTTATCATGGAAAACTTGATGTAATGTCCAGTCGAAAATCTCATCGCAAAAGAAAGTAGACTGCAGCCATGTAGGCAAACCTAGATTTACATGTAGTTGGTCCTTATCTCTTGAGAGTTCAACGCGTCGTAGGTTTACGTCAACTTTTAGCGGCTTAGCCACAGAGCGAAGGGAAAAGAAAATTTCAAGCACTGTCTAATACTTGACTACTTGTACGTACGGTACAATTTGAATTTTGATAATTGCTGTGAAGAACCGCATCATATTATGTTAATTTTTATATATATTGATGATCAGTGTTGTAAAATATTACAGTGTTAAATTTTAGAATTGTTCTCTTTGTTCGGAGTAAGCTCCTTCTAAAACTCTGTAAGATTATATGAACACATTCATGATTGTTCTATTTACAAAAGAAAAATTTTACACATATTAAATTTACCTCGGTAGGCTACTTCAAAAGTATAAGATGTCAGATTAAGTAATACGTGTATCTTGTTGCAATGACGATCAAACTTTTTAGTTTATGTTAAGCTTTACAGCCACAGATATTGAGATAAGGTAAAGGCGGTGATGTGGTGATACTGTGACTGATAATTAAAACGTGGTGAAGAATAATTTTCCTGTTTGTTGATTTGTAGAACTTTTACTCTAGTACCGGTATTAAGGATTCGACTGTTTAGTCATTAATTTTAGACTATACGACATTATCAGCAAAATAATCCTTAATGGTTTCGAGTTGAAAACATAGAGTATGAACTAGCAACCTTCATTGGTTGTTAGACCCATCCGCAACCTAAGGCACGGGCATAAAATCATTACCTTTCCTATCATAGGTATATTTTGACTTTAAGCAACTTTGAGTTTCAATCTGAACTTACCCAAGGTTTACATGTTCATATGTATCGTTTACAACTTTTGAGAGAAGCACACACGGTCGTTTGTCACTGCTGTACATACTCAAGTTACTTGTAGCCGAGAAAAATAGAAATCGTCCTGCAATCAACAAACATTCAACTTCTTTTTTGCAGACATTTGTTAGATGAGTTATAGACGTAGAAGTTCTTTCCACTTTAACTTATTTAACATGAAAAGAAAACGAACCGATTGTTTTTATATCAAAGAAAAGGAAAAGGTATAAAACTAATTTTTTAATGGTTGATGTATACCAAGCGGTAGGTGTAAATTTTAACCGCAAACAAAAATTTTGCTAAATTTTACATGTAATCATCTGTCTTGACTCTAGGGAAGATGACAGAGAATACAGCTGGTAAGATTCAAACTATCGTTTAAAGCAAGGGCGACAAGAAGTAGAGACAATATGTGACAGAAGTGGCTAGAAGAAAAAACAAACGATAAATGATCATGTTACTTTTGTTCGGTCACTTTTGTTCGGTCACAAACCATCTGGACAAGCATACAACCACACGAGTACATACATAGCTTCAGATTAACCTGTTACCCTGAAGCTTTACCCTGCTTGTGAGTCTAAGTTTTAGAGCAAAATATAATTATTGGTTAATTTCGGCACTTAGAATTAAATGTTTTCGATTTCTTTTTTGTCGCTAAGACTGCTCCTCTGCAGCTTCTGCCGTGAAAATCTTAGTAACTTTAATAGGTACATTGTACACGGTAAACACTCAAAAGCTAACACAGGAGAAAGGGACTAGGATGGCATTTTGCATTAAAAGTTATTGACATCTACATTTGTCTTTGCAAGAGGTTTAGCGAATCCCGTGTGAAAATCTCACCAACTAAGGTCCTACACAATTAATAGCTTGCGTAACGTACTCGTGCTACAATACTTGTGCAGTAATGTTAAGGAAATTAATGAAACTTTTGTCTATTTGGATAGATTTTTTTCTTTTCTGTATACATCCTTTTTTTTAACGGTTCTTTAGTATGGAAATTACATTTGGTGCTATCCATCTGTAATTATGTATTGAAAAGTTCAGAGTTCAGAGACGAGCAACTAAACTTGTGATGGGATTTCGGAAAGGTCATATTAATCCTATAGATTATAAAATCTCCGATCGTCGAGTTCCAAGTATACAAGAAAATGTGGCGATTTGATTCAGTTGAACAAAATTGCCCACAAAATTGATGACGTAGGTAGGACCTTATGGCATCAGATTTCTTAAACTTATTCTAAGATAACATTTCCCAGAGGAGATGATTTCGAAATTTTCAAGGTTAGGGACAAAAGAAACATTAGACATCACTGGTTTACCCACGGACCTTTCAAATTTTAGAATAACTTACAACATGAGACCAAGAATGCGTAAAACTTGAATATGTTGTAAAGTTTCGTTCATTATAAATTGAGGCCTCTTATATGATTTTGATTAATTTTTGTTTTAGTTATTTTTTTTCTGGGCATATTTTAAACTTCAAATGAAAGAGTCCCTATTTTGTCTGTCCAGCTTCTCTTGGCCAATATCTTGGAAGGCGACAAAATATTATAAGCTGAAGATTTCTGTGTAAACATCGAGCTTCTGCTTAACTGGTCAAGAAAGACATCTCCACGATGGCAAATGCTAGCGTTTTAAGTTCAGATCCAGCCAAGGTTGCAGTCCAGATAGGACGGTATCTCATCGATGTGGACATGTTTCCTGTGTTTCTCATGGCCCACTTCAGCATTGCGTGTCTCATGATCAGAGAGGACTCAAAGGATCTGGGTCAGTTGTCGACATTCATGTACTGTTCTTTTCTGTACGTAAACGTATTGTTCGATTAAGATTCTGATTTTGTGTATTAATGACCTTAGGTGGATCAAAATGTAGAAAGCTTAATTTTTATTCCTACCCCTCTCAAGGAAGAATAAGTTTATTGGTAAAGTAATTGCAACAGTTTAAGAGATGGGTTCCTGGGTTCAGAGCCACATTTTGTTATAGGTTTACCCTACCAACCAAGCATTAGCTTGTTTGAATTGAAAACACTTTGTTGAAAAGAGATTTATATAAGTTGGTTTGAAGCTCAAAGAAAGGCTCTGAGACCATCACATGACTGATGCAACAAATAACCATGTATATGATCAGCATTGCTTCCCCATGACAAATAACCATGTATTGATCAGCATTGCTTCCCCACGACAGGCCCCAAGTTCCGCCAGAACCACCCCATGGCTAGCTGGGTGAGCAGTATTCTGACAAGCCTGGCTGGCGTGTTTGTTACAAATTTCCTCTTTGGTACGGCAGTCGTGGACATCATCAAAGAAGACAAACTTATCATCGTGGTCACCATCATCTGGTAGGTTAGGCTCCATTTGTTTTGCCACCAGAGCAAATAAGTCAGCATTAGCAATTTTCAGATTCCAAGGCCTTTTTTTCTGACTTAAGCATTTTTCTGAGCATTCCAAACGTAAAAAATTTCATGGCGTTATCAAAATTTTGTGGCAAGATGTTAAAACTTTTGTTCATTTAAATTTATAGATAAAGATATACATGCACACTTGGGTCCATCAACAAACAATGCAATACACAAAAGAATTGTAAGATTCCCATCCGTGTTACTGTGGATGAGACTGGGCATGTAGATCAGCTATTTAATTGATATCCAGTGGTCTTCGTTCTCGGCGCCAAATGTCTAGCAAACCAAGATAATTTTCCGTCGTTGAACTGAAATACAAATGGGCAATCTTCTTTATGATGTGCCATAATACGGTAGCATAAGAAATGACAGGCAACGACTTTAAAAATATTTAAATGATGACCTTATGTATTTGGTTACAAAATATTGTCACCTTTAAAACTTTTTACCTATATCACCTAAGTTTTTATGTAATTTGCCAGTTTACTACTGTAAATAGCATTAGATTGTATTAAAAATATATAATTGTATATATAGTTTACAGGTTAATAATAAAAATAATGAAGAACATTTATATAGCTTTAGAAGTTTTGAGAAGGTTTGTGTTTGTGTCACAAAGGGTTAAAGCTCTTAAAAACTCTTTCTTTTCAAGATTTATAATTATGGCAAAAAATATTACTTGCACTGTATATTTGAGTGGCACAATTGACACATTGATGTTTGGACCCTTTTTTTTTCATTTTTATTTTCAGGTATTTTATGAACTATGGCCCTTTTGACTTACTGTTCAAAATTGTGCGACTACCACCAGTCTACATGGCCCTGTCGCTCCTGCAGGAGAATCTTCGAGCCAGGTGTATTTTTCAAGGTCTACAGCAGGCAACCAAGGCCTACCCTGGCGCTGTCATCATTGTGCTATTGGCTGGTGTAATCAATGGTAGGTGTCATAGGAGATTAAATGTCTCGCATTTTGTTCAAATGAGTGGTGAGTTGAATGGACTTGTTTCCAGAGACAGGCTTTCAAAGTGTAGTGGGTGTTCAGAAGTAAATTTTCTTTATTTTGGATATTGATGGTCAATTCTAAACAGTTTTCACGCCTGATTCATATGAAGTTTCATGTTTTGTATGTTTGATTTTAATCGGTATGGTTGCCAAGGTATCTGCACATGTATAGTTGCATAAACTTTAAATGCAATTTTCTCCCCTTTCTGAAACTCACAAGTCCTTACCCTGCTGACTTTAAACAGCTATAACTTCATGCAGAAGCATGATAGAGCTTTTCTCTTTATTGTATAAGAAAGAAGAGTAAATAAGCTTTTCCGTGGTAACAATATCTTACTACCTCCCAATTTTGTTTACAACACAAATTATCATCGTTCTGCTTATGGCAGGTGGAGTATGTGCTATTGGCTTCCATAATCAATGGTAGGGCCTAGATGGAATAGGAGTCTAAATTATCACTGTGTTAAAGGCTAGTGTCATCTTTGGTAGGGGAGTATGAGTTTAAATTACAATTTTTCCAATGGCTAGTGTAACCAAGGTTAGGTGGAGTAGGAAATTACACCATCACTGGAATACAAAATTGATTTTTCAATCATTCAATACCAAGTGGTAAGGAGGTTGCCATCTTTATTGTACCACTAAAATATGTTGTCAATCATTCAATAGTGGCTTGTGTGACAGACTTCATCATTAATGTGCTACCAAAATGTATGAACAACAGCATGCAGTAAAACAGATATTGCCATTGTAAACAAAAGTATTTCTGATAGGTTACAAGACCACCAATCTACTACTATCTGTTATTCATGTTAGACAGTCTAGAAGACTGAAATTTTGCTGTAAGTGTTGGTACCAATGATATTACGGATGTAATCATTTTAAACGTAATGCCTTGAGGGAGGTACTATTTAACCTGCGTAAAGTTGCTAGTACAATTCAGGTGATTTGATCATAAAGCATCCAGCAGATGTTGTAAAAATGGTTAAGAGCTTTTTAATCATATAGCATAGATTTTTTATGAATGTTAAAGGATATCTGTATGCATGATGCCTTTTCCTCTATCCTGAAAGTATTGGCCTGCAACAGTCTTTCTCCACTGTACCTGTCATGTGCCTCTTTCTCTATGTTCTGACCCGACATTTCTGCATCTCAGTAGGCCAATCTAACTTCACTTCCTGTTGATATGAACAAGGGGATATTTAGTATATATGCATTATTGAGAGCTATAGAGGCAACATTGTCTGTTATTGTACACACAAAATTTTTTTTGTCAAAAGAAGAGTTGAAAAGTTATTTTAAATTGAATCATTCAGTTTGTGCATTGAAATTAAATATCATGTTACACCATTGGTTGGAAAATTAACGTTAAAGATTGTAATGTGTAGCACATGTATTATTAAAGGCCCTACTATTGATTGCAGTATGCACTGCTTCCCTACAAGAGAAGTGTTAGTTCATTCAGAAAATTTAATAAAATATAAACTCTGCCCACGTGAGCTCCTCTTTTCTCAATCGCTTACCCTTTTTTTTACAATGCCTTATTTTAGTTATATAGATTAAATTTGCCTAATAAAATTAAATGAAATATAACAATTCAAACATTGTCTTCATTTCTTTTCTATCTTTGTTCCTTTGCAGGTAACGGGTACGGTTATGTGAGGATTGTGGAACGCCTCATTAGAGGGAAATGGATTCCAGGGTCAAATGATTTCCTAGAAGTTACTTAGTAAGTTTGCATTGTTATAAGTTTTTATGTGAGTCATGACTTACACTGTTCATATTGTTGACAGGCATTTGCTCATCATCCAAAAATCAAATTTTCTCCGCCTTTCCTATTCAAAAGAAGTGTAATGGCAACACGGTATAAGCTTTGTTTTTTGAGTGGAAAGTCATTGGGTGCCATAGCCATTTGCAAGCTTGTTTTGAGCCATTTTCTATTTAAGTCGACTTCAATCCTTATATTTTTCAATCATACTTTATTGAGACCAAGTCTAATGGATTTTTGAGTAATAAAAAATGTATAATGCACATCTGAATGTTCTAAAAAAAAATGTGCAAGTCTTAGTCAGATTTTATACTTTTCTAAACTTTTTTTGAGGTCAATGTTTGAGATACACAAATATGTAATACATATGACATAAAAGGAAGTAAAATTAATATAGTTTTTCCAACGATTTCACACTAAAAAGTTAACATAGGTCTCCTTATGGGCCTTTGAACATTGAAGTAAACAAATCAATTTTAAGAGCTGTGCCATGCATATCGCATGCTGACTCCTAGTCCTGTAGTTACAACATGGTAGTAAAATACGTCTGAGACTAACAGCCCACCGCTTTTATCAAGCCCATATACTTCAATGATCGAGTGGCATCAGTCGGTGTTGCTTGTTTACATAGCTTAGTCGCAAGTTACATGACCGTTTGGGGCTGTATAAGTCGGCACTTTACGGTGTGCTTAGCGCTAGTAGCTGCTTGTGCATCCCAAAGTAGTAGTATGTCCCTACTAAAACAGTTTCAACGGGCCTCTAAATTTACTACGGTGTTGTGACTACGGGGCCTTAAATAATGTCCACTGTGTTTTGGTGTTTTTTTAAGAGCCTGCATAAATAGAAAAATTTAATGGTAATAAATTGCTTTGTAATAATAGGCTTATTGCAAATATATGGGCTATGGGTTGGGATTGAATGGGCAACACCCAGATAAGGAGTTAAGCACACTGTGCATTGCTACTCAACATTAAAAAACATTACAATGTGTCAAACTTAAATCTTTTAACTTAATTACTTTGTATATTTTTTTTGAATGATAAAACAATTATTTCTCTTTAGACTTTGATTACCTTTTATTGGTAGCTTGAATAAAGGTGCATAGAGCCCAGGGGTTGGGTGCTTTCAAATACTATTTATTATTATTATTATTATCATCATTTTTTTTAACCAAAATTAACGTATAGTAGTTTCAATCTCTATACTGCAATGCAATCAATTTCTAGCTCTAGTCCAGATCTAAATACAGAAAAGACCTGAAATAACTTTGCTCAGGATAGTTTGTATCTAAAATACAATGCAGAGTAGACAATAACCTTCTGCATTCTGCATTGATTATAGTTCTATACCTACACTATATCCTCAGTTTTGCCAAGTCCAGTCTATATGCAAGCGCTGCTTTTATGCTTCAGAGATCTGGCTTGATAGCTGTGAAAGAGGAGCTGGTCTACCTCTCTGTGGTCGCTGTGTTCATGATATTCCGAGTCCTCATCACTGTGACGCCATATAAAGACCCATTACTCCCAATTGAGAGGCCAGCTGCCAGGCTGCTCTTTGGAGTTGGGGACATGAGAAAACATGCTGGGGAAACAACAGGGAAAATAGAAAATGGAAAGATTGAGAGTAAGAAAAAACGATGATTTTAGAGCCGCTTTTGAGAAATAGAAGGCTCTATCTTATTTGATGTTTTTTTTTGTAAAAGAATACTTCTAAGCAGGGACATTATGAACAACAGGATGTATAATTTAATGTAAATGGATGAATCTGTTTAACGAGAAGATACCTTTGCAGTTTTGTGTTACAAACTTTCATGTATTTGAGAGTGGAGGCAAAATTAATTTGAAGGAAAACATGGTAGCTAAGTGAAAGAAATAGAGAGCAAAAGAGGGACATGCATTAACAACTTTAAAGGTGAAAGACAGACAGTTGCAAAGGCTGAAGAAAAGAGAGGATTTTTAAAATAAAAAGGACAGAAAAATTCTGTTTGAGTATGAATGACTTATATTATTTATGCAATATATTCATCTGTATACACCAATCATTTTAGCCATTTAAAGATTGAATTATTACTTATTGTAAGTTTGTTCTGGTGTGTTTAAAGCGAGGTCGGCATCTACGGACAGCAAGCATTTTTGTAGTTTACCAAGTCATTTTAGTTCCTTTTCTGCTTATCAAGACCTGAATGTTTTATTTTGTATCTACTATTTCTAATGCTATCAGAAGTTAGCTAAATAATATTTTTTTTTTGCTGTGTTCTCAGACGGAGCCAAATTTCTGTTATTTCAACTTGGACAAAATATCTGGTTATGGCCAAATGATGATTCTGTGGGGATAAATGGTCTTAATATGGACCATTTTGAATTTCACTTCGATTTATGGTTTATTTGCTTTCATGGAAGTGTTTATTCAGTGTAGCCTCACCTAACAAGTGTCAGTTAGATATGAGTAGAAAGTTGAAAGCAAAACCTTAATTTATATATAAAACCCTTTATGGCAAACATGTGAAAGATCTGTACATTTTTTCGCTCATTTCACTAAGTGTCTGGTCTTGACCCAACTTCAGTAGTTTTGTCAGGGTTGGTTGGACATCCGCCTTAAATCCAGAAATTTTTTGACTGAACGAAACGCTCTTTGCAGGTTGCATGTCACATCTGTGCACACTGACAACGGTATTGAAACTCATGCCAACTCTTCTGTGATAGAAACAACTATCTTAGCAACTAGACCACCTGTCCTTAAATTTCTAATTACCAGAGAGCTTTTCAGTGCCTCTTGGCAGGGAAAACAAAACTGAATATAGCTGAATAAACACAGAAACTGGAAATTGGTCTCAAAAGAAACGCTAGATCTCATGCTAGTGGAAATAAGCTTTTGTTTTCACATAAACACAAGATTGTGTAGTAGGGAATGGCAAAGTTTAGAGAAAATGTTGTCGAAGGACCCGACAATCTGAGACTGCCGACCACGCTCTATTTAAATATAAATGTCAGGAAATGACATATATCAGTTGAACAAAGATATTCATGGTACACATATAGAGCTTATTTTAAAGCTCAGGCCCTGAATAAAATCAGATCAACACAAGATTATTCTGGCCGAACATGGGAACAATGTATTTTTTATAAGCTTTATCTTTACATAATTTTTGCTTTTGTTTTGTTACATGACCAAACATGAAAAATGAGAATAAAACACTACCCACCTTGTTGATGGAAACATTTGGTTTACTTTACTGTATGATGAATGTGGCAAGTCCTTAATGGCAAGTGCGTCACCCCTCTGTATGTGAGCTATAGAGGTCATATAGTCTAATTCAGATTTGTTGAACTTATTAAAGTTTATCTTTTTCTCTACACAATGACTCCAGTTTTTGTTCCATAGACATATGGTAACTATTTTTAAAATAATTTTGAAAATTAGGAATATGTCAAAATGCTATAAAAATACCCTACGTTAATAGGAAAAAACAACAGCTTCAGCGCATGGTATAAGTCATCGCCCCTGTTATAACCCTGGCTTGCAGTATATTTTTGGAAGTCCTTTTTCCAAGCATGCAATGTCAACACAAACGCCAAACAGAAAGAAGTCGATCCAAATTTATAGGAATATTTTTATATGGTCTGCCTCCTGTTATCCTTAGCCTTTAAAAGTATGTTGTCCTTGATTTACACCTAAACATCTTCACACTGACAACAAGTAAACTGTGGGTGGCTACTTGCTCGGTGACCGAATGCTGCTTGCTGAACTGCAGGCAGGCATGAGACACAGGGAGGCCAGACATGCAATTCAAGCTGCCTAAAACCTCAGAGGTCATCTTTTCCCCTTTTATTTGATTTTCATTTGCGTTTTCCCCAAGATGTGTTTTTTTATTTCATTAATTAATTTATCCCACATAACTCTAACGTTTGTCATGCTATACATGTGAAACTTTGCACACAAGTTGCCAGCTTGCTGATTTTGATTTTGTCCAAGGCTTTTTTCAATATTTTGTGAATTCATTTTTATACCAATTTTTTTCCACACAAAAAAAATGGTTATTACTTTCATCATATACTTAAACATGAAAAACTTGCATAAAATATAATAATTCAACTGTTATTGACAAAAGCTTCTGACAAACTTTTATATTGATGAGGAAATATGATCGCAATAGAGATACAAATCAATGAATTGAAATTTGAGTTGGAGAAGTCTAAAGTTTGCTATTTTTATCCAATATGGCCACCAAAACAC
>BMAT01010897.1:241031-251652 GCA_019649035.1 Elysia marginata
GCCCGGACTGTGCTCAGCTGAGGCTCGAACCCACGACTTCTGGGCCACAGAGCGAGGAGAGAGAGAGAGAGAGAGAGAGAGAGAGAGAGATGTTTAATTATAGAAAACTGATAGAGAGGGAGAGAGTATGAGATATAGATAGAACATAAGAGGTGAGTATCGTATGAGAGAGGTAGAAGAGGCAAATATCGTATGAGAGAGGTAGAAAAAATTTTACAAGGAAATACGGTTAGTGAGCAGAAAAAAAGAGAGACAGGAGACGATGATGTACTTCTGATTTTTATGGTTTTTTGAGGTGATTGCAAATAAATGAAAATAATGTTCTCTTCCCACTTCTTGTAAACCCTCAGACTTGAAAGTCAAAGTAGTCTTCGACTATAATACTCTATTTTAAAGTAAATAATTCTCTTGTACTACAATACAAAAATTTCAGCTAGCCTTGTACGCGCTCTATCTGCTTTTCCTCCTTAGAAAGATAGGAGAAAAATTTATTCGCTCTGCTTTTTTTCTCAAAGTTCAAAGCTTTGTGTTTTGAATTCCGATTTGTTGTTTTCATGTATTTTTAAGCGAAGACTGAACTGTTTACAATTCTAAAATATAAAAAAAGATATGGATATGACAGAACAAGGAAAATAGAAGAAAGGTTCACGTGGAAGCATGAATCAAACCACCAAACTATCAACCAAGAAGCCGTTAAATCAACCAGTCACTGGCTCCTTGCCTTACTCAGACAATCAACTAATCAACCAACCAACCAACCAACCAACCAATCAACCAACTCATCAAGAAATCAACAAATCAACCGTTCAATCATCCAATCAATCAATCAATCAATCGATCAATCAATTAATTGATCAATCAATCAATCAATCAATCAATAAATTAGACAACAGACTCACCCAACAAACAATACACCAGTCAACCAGCGCTTGCATTAGACTTCACAGAGCAATATTTTTTTCTCATCTTACAGGGTCAGTACAAATGTCTCTATGAAACCCTGAAGCTGGCTCAGGATGCCGCCACTGTATACGGCAATGTTGGAACTATGGCGCCTTCACCACTTGATGTCAAACGAATTGAAAGCAACGCGGAGCACCCACAGACCGAAGACCTTTCCGTAACTTCCAAGGAAGATAACGCTGAATCAGGGGCAGTCACTGCGGTAAACCCAAGACCTGTCAGTGCTAGAGCTTCAAATCAGAGTTGTCGGCCTCAACCGAAACCTCGAATGCGCCAAGAGACAGAAGATGCTTCAAGCCATAACGCTGCTGGAGCAGATGCTCGTGATGGAGGAGAACGTGCTATTGTTGTTGGTGGTGGTGGTTGTGATGAAAATGAAGCTTACCATGAGAAAGAAAATATCGTTGGAGATTATAATACAGGTGCTGATGGCATTGATAACCCATCTTTCCAAACAGAGCCGAGCATGGGGTTTACAAAGGAAAATGAAGCGACGAAGACAGAATATTTTAACATGTGAAATGGTATAATAGTTTATTTTTGCGGCCGAGGCGTTCATTTGAAATAAGTTTAAATACATTGAGAGTTATAAATGTAAAACAGCATCTTAAATTTTGAATGCGCCCATCTTTATGTTTATCTATCTTCTCTAGCTGTCCGTCAACCTGCCACAATACTTTTGTCACGTAAGACGCTTCTATCAGTCAATCTATCTATCAATCTATCTATCTATCTATCTAATTTAAAGGTATCTATCTATCTATCTATCTATCTATCTATCTATCTATCTATCAAGATTCTAGTTTTTTATGTCATGAAATACAGTGCTCGACTTGTATAAGGAGCTTTTGTATACATTGTAGCCTAGTCCTACCTTTGTTTGCTGCGACACAGTGTTTCTCACCGTCTGTTAGGTAAACGCGTCGTACCACCTAACGGTCGGCGAGGAACTCTGTGTTGCAGTAAACAAAGTTAGGACTAAGCTATAATCTATCTATCTATCTATCTATCTATCTATCTATCTATCTATCTATCTATCTATCTATCTATCTATCTATCTACCTACCTACCTACCTACCTACCTACCTACCTACCTACCTATCTATCTAACTATCTATCTATAAAACTCTCGCTACTTAAATATATCTAGCTTTATAAACTTACTTCCACTTTGCGATATTGTTACACTATATTTCATGTGCCGCAGCACACTCTTCAGTCAAATGTTACAGTTTGGTACGGTCTTGATTATTGTCATACTGTTCAAGTACATGTAGATGCTTTCTCCAGTGCAAGCAGTGTGGAGAAATAATTTCCTTTCTTTTATTGAAGGTAGGTCTCTTTCATAGTAGTATTGCGTACTTTGCAGAGTATGGCAGTTTTTCCAAATATTTCACAAGGTATAGTGTATGTAATGTCTGCATTATTATAATCCCATATGTGCTGGCTTAGTGTTGTGACGGATTGTTTATGTTCTAGACAGAAGCTGGAACAACGCTAGTTGTGTCTAATTATCTGTTAGCCATATGAACTTATTTCTTTCTTTGTTGTTTTCTTGTGTGACGATCGCTAGCTTAACCACGCCCACTCGAGGGTAGTTACCTTTGAGCGGGCACGTATTTTTGTACTTATACACATTGGACATATCATTCTGTCGATCTATCTCTGTTATAAAACTAAGGCTGGTTACCTGTTAAGGTTTCAATCTATTTCTCCTGTGATAACCTGTTTCTGTTTTCATATTTTGCTTACAATGTTTGTTTCTTGTGAATGTTTTTTTAGACATCTGGTACTACTATTAATCCAAATTTCTTGTCTGTACTATAACCTACGCGTGTTTGAAATATCGTTATGATTTTTCATCTTTCTAATCATTATCATCATCAATAGCCCTTTTCACCCAGTGTATGGGTACAGGCTTCAAACAATAGAGTTACATTCGGTCCTATCCTGGGCTCTTCCTGAAACTTTTTACCTAGAAAGTCCACCTTTTTAGATCCTCCCCGACAAGTCGGTATGTGGCCTGCCTTTTGCTTTTTGCCCCTAAGGATTCCTCTGTCGTGCGCGCCTTCTTGTAGCCTACTGATTGCTGGTTTAGCCTATTCATGATGTATCTTATCCCTCTTTTTTCTTTTTTGAATTAGCTCTTTGTCCTGTTTTCTCCACAAGAATTTTTTCTCGATTGATGTAAACATGCAATTTTAAGATTTTCGTAATACAGGTGTTCTGCAAGGTTTTTAGCTTTTCTATTACGTGTATTAACTTTAAAATCTATGTAGTAGTAGTATAGATTGTAAGTATAATAACTATTTATAAATATAAATAATCAGAACGCGAACCAATGCTCTGACCGAATGTATTAAGCCTGCAGCTGAATCAACGCCTACTTATTTGTAAAGTTGACAGTCACTGTCTATCACCTTGTGGTACAGAGCCATTACTCTATTCTGTTCTTGTAAAACGCAAAAATTGTTTCTACTCTGTTTCTTTGAATGTACACCCAACAGACAACAATTTAAAATGCGCTCTTCTGATAAAAAATAAGTCGCACCAACGCAAAGGGTTAAGAATAGGATAAGCGTCCTCGTTTGATTTTAAAACTTCCGCCTCGCATCACCCCACCTGCACAAAATTAGGTTCAACAATCCGGTTTGCTAAATCTTTTATTATCACAGACAATAAGACGTTTAACATATTAGTCATTGATTGTACTTTTTTCCAATTTCCAGTACAAAATTTGGGTAATTTAATTTATACAGCATCCAAAAAAAATTGTAGAACAGGGAAATGATGAATTACTTTGTAATCAGTACTGCGTAATAAATATAAGTGAATTGTTATTGAGATCTCGCCGGTCAATGGACTTTATTTACAAACTGTATCAGACTGTCCTTTGCATGAATTATTTTAACGGTATAATGAAAGTTCACTACGTAACTTTCAATTGTGTAAAACTATGATCAATATCAGTTCTTATTTGTTCCCAGAACCGGAAAAGGTTTATGGTGCAGTTTCTGATATTCTTAATAAAACAACCATACTCTAGCTATAAAATTAATGGTAAAAAAAGGAAATGGTTACATACAGATGCATGATAGATATCTTAGTTTTAGAAATCGGGCACAACATTTATTCACGGTTTATATAATCTGCCATTGAAATATTACCAGACATACATCTATTGACATGCGCGATTATTTATCGCATTATGCATCTTACTAAACTAATAAATTTTGTATGATATTCTCACCATTTGCCAAACAATTTTATAGAAACACGTTTGGGCCAGTCTTTTTACTGATTTTTTATGCTATAAGGTTGCACCAAGTATGCTATTTTTGTACTAAATTCTTGCTCCTGTTTAATGCAGTCTCTTGAAGACTGACTATGATTATGTTGTGGCATTAATAAAAAAATTGTTTCCCGGTTCAGTGAACGGGCAATCTAACTTGTGCTTTATGATCTCTGATAATTCTGTTTAGGCAACCGTATGACAGATGATTCCCACAGTGTATCGACTAGGAGTACATCTCTTGCGCCCCTGTACAATCTACGAGTAATGTTTCTTTAACTGATCGTTGGCTAATCTTTTTTTTTTTTGGCTACAAGCTCTGATGCTTTGCCTCAAATTGACCTGACTCTTGTAAGACTGGACATTTCTGAATTTTTTTTTATTGGACCCATAGTTTTATGACCTAGACTATTGATGCTAAAAATACATGCCTAAGCCAGTGTCGTTTCTGCATAGTAATAACGAGCGATCCACCACATAGTCTCAAAAGGAGAAAGTTGTTTTATTTTATGGTAAGAAACTTTTGAAGAAAGTTTATTTACCTAAACTTTTTGTCAACGAATAACCACGAATTCCAATACTTAAACTATGCCAAAGACAGTTTTGCTTTTTCCTCACCATTTGGCCCCACGTACAATGTGCGTCCTCGTAGCCTAAATCCACCATAAGGGTCAAATATTTCAGATAAAAAAATATAATACTACACTACTGGCCCCCCCCCCCTGCTGTTTAGCTTTTCAAAGAGACAGCTTCAACCCGATCGTATTAGTACTTTAGAAAGAGGATTTCATGAACTCTTAACTTAAAGCGGCTGAGAATAACTGACTCTCAAAGTTGCCCTGCAAGGATGGGCAATTTCAAATCCTGAATTCAAGTTTTTTTTTTCCATTTTGAATAAGAATAATCCTGACCTGGACATACACTACTCGTGTGAGAACAAAAGTTTTTTGCTACTAAATTCCTTAATGTAAAAGTGCATAGCCAAAGCAATGTTTTCTAATGTTACTTTAAGGCTCGCCCTGACCTTAGGATTTTATTCACAAGCAGTGCCTACCCCTGGCCCCGTTCTTCTTAAATACAGTATTTTAAAAAATCGACTTAAAAAGGCTAAATTCAGTCTATGTATTTCATTCCAATCCATAAGCCGAGCTGGATGACTGCTAAGTTACACTTTTGAGTTAACATGGATGATTATCCTTTATTTTTTTAAACTTTAAACTTGGGTTCTATCACTATATATATCGATCTACCTTTGTCTATACAAGTATGTAACTATATCCCATATCTTTATTTACACCCTAGGTTTCAATATAGCACAAAAACGTTGACTATTTGAATCTAAAGGGCATGAATTAGCATTCCAGGACTACTTTTACCACAAATGATAATAACAATAATAATAATAGAAATAATAATAATAATAATAATAATAATAATAATAATAATAATAGTAATAGTAATAATGAATAGCATTTATATAGAGCATTTTTCTTTTGTAGCTCAAAGCGCTGTACTTTAAGATTGGCAATAAAAGAACGAAGACAAAAAATGCACGAATTACAACAGCAGACGTTATTAAGTGTAAAAGTTTGACTAACAATGCAATAATGTATAAAATATCCATGCTATCACGTAAATCATTATACGTTAAAAATAATATTATAAATGTAAATATATAGAGAGCGATTAAAAAACCAAATTAAATATCTCAAAAGGAATTGGCAAAAGATGTTTAACCCAAGCTTTAAGGTTCTTTTTAAAGGTACGCAAAGACGTAGGGGAAACTATTGAGCAAGGGAGATTGTTCCTTAATAACTGTTTTTTAAACTTTGCTATTAAAACTTGGTTTTGAAGCTATACTACTAATTGTTAAAGGCTTAGGCATTTTTGAATGCACGATATGAACTCTCGTGTGCCAGGGGCCTTTCATGCTCATAACATTATCACCTGCTGCTCTGTTTTGTGGAGTAGATGGCCATTTCCTCCCAAACGTCCCGACCGAGAGTTGCACTGAATATAATTACGGTTGTATTCAGTCACGATCAAAACCAACAATTAAGACCTCCCCTATACCAAAGCATTCAAATTATAGCCGTTATTGGTTGATAAAGTATTAACATAATTCATCCTGCGTACAAGAACAGTAATACCACGAAGCCCAATGCGATATTTATAAAAATAAAGCTCTCCTAAACCATCATACATATTAAAACAGATGATGTTCTAATCCGTGTGTTAAACACTGGCATGGAAATGTGTATAACAAAATACACGATGGTCATGTGTGCAATTCTTTTACTCTCCACAATAATACACAAGACAGGTTGGATAGGTCGATGCAACTTGTTCTACTAAAGCTTGTTGACATTTGACTGCTTTGATTTCTCTCCACAGGTCTCGATGATCTTGCGTTACATGAGCATAAGCCTCTGAGGGGGGGGGGGGTGTCCAGTTTGTCACAGGCCCAGTTTGTCACAGTTTATCGGCTGTGTAATAGTCTTTCCCTAATGAATTTATAGATCTATGCCTCCTATCGAGTTAACTAAACTTTCACACTGATCTCTTCCAGAAAAATCCAAATCTAGATCTAAGTTCTAAAACTAAATTAGAATCTAAGCCTATAGAATCTAGCTATATCTAGATTAGACTCCTAACTCTGGGGCTAATTCTAGATCTAGCACTCTAGATTTGAATTCTCGATCTCACTCTAGATCTAGAAAATGGATTCTATAGTCTTTTCAAAACTGATAGTTCGATAAATTGATTGGTTTACATGTACTTTCATTTAGTTTAAAAAAAAATTAAAACGTGCCTGTGACAAACTGGTCCTGTAACAAACCGGTATACTTACTCTCGGATGAGAAGTGAGATAAAAAAAAACCAAAGAACAACGTCATACTAAATCTACGTTTGTGACTGCCTTGATCGTGTACGTGCGTAGGTCTACATTTATTGATAATTATCGCGGTGCAATCGTACCAAACAATCACTTTGTATCTCGAGCTATTGCTTTCGGGTATTCCATGTTTCATGGGCTGCCTGTGTATGCATGGTAGACTCTGCTGTTGTTATACAAATTTTTGAAAGATTTTAAAGGTATGAAATTAGCAGTGGAGAGAAGTAGGCTTTTTAGTGGAAATTGCGCAGTGACTGCCTCCACTATTTTTTCTGTTACACAAATTGCTAGATTTAGACACTCTCAGCGTAGACAGTTTGATAGGTCTTTATCTCACCCCTTTGCTCACTGTATGGTGCGGAGTTTAGTAAATTAGGAGACAATGAAGCGGTTTTGTTTTTGTCGCTCTGCTTATTCTGCTTCATGCTTAACAATGCTCGAAAGTTGTTAAAAAAATATACACCCTCGACATCAAAATTGAAAGGAAATGATAAATCAATAAAACTAGATCACCTGACTTTCCCAATCAATTCGAACTAATGAAGATCCCCATAGTAACGTTGAGCTTAGCCCTTTACAGTTCCGTGTAAGTGTTTCAAAAAGGAGAAAAAACAGTGAATCGTTATCAAGATTGTGCCCTGTGTGTTAAAATAAAACAATAAAAGTTAAAACAGAAACATCAGTTTTATTTTGAGTAAGTAAATTAACGTTTCTATGTTGTTAAAAGAAGATGCAAATTTTAGACTTAGATTGAAACTATGTTTGTTACGTTTAACTATAAGATATATCGGTGAACCTCAAGAGCAACAAGTGTGTATGATAAACACAGATTAAATACAGTGTTTGACAAACAGGTGGTGAAAAAGTCCCGCCGCTTGACTCTTGGCATTGGGTTCAGTAGGTTCAATAAAATAATTAATAAAATATCTAAAAAGTTGTATCTGCGACGAGCTTCACAAATCAGCCATACACACAGTATAAATAAATTAAAAAAAAACAACAAAGAGAGGGCAATGGAACATTTATAGATATACCTCAGCTATCACACAACAAACTGCTGTGTTTGGAGAAGACTGTATACAGAGTGAACGTCACTGTGGCACTGAAATGTTAATCTGTTAAAAACAGAAACAGTATCATAGACAACAAAAACCTGTTATGTCTTAATAAAGCAGATAGTTCGATTCACTCTTTCACAGCTGCAAAACCAACCTAAAAAACTCTACGTGCTTTAAAGAGAGAAGTAAAGTAAAGAGTAAAGAGCCTTTTACATGGGTTCCCCGACAGGCCAGTACCAACCAAGTGGTCTTCTGAACCCACAGAGTAGCAGCTAATTAAGCGCATCAATCTAGCACACTGACAAGATCTTATAGCCGGGTACTCCTTTAACGCATGAGTGCGGGGACGAAATGTGTGTAAATAGCCTTAGCCCGTGTTTCCACTGAAACAGAAACAAACCGACCGAAAACGACCTGACCCTACAAAAATCGGCAGTGAGAATAGCTCACCCACTAGTTAGTAAGAAATCATAGAGAAGTCCACCAAAGTGTTTCCACCAAAACGACACGACTGTAGCCGACTTTAGTCGAGTCGGTTGGAATACGGTTTGCACTATTTTGGACGGGTCGTTTGGGTGACTCATCAGCCAGAAGCCTGCCACGGGTAAATAAAAAAAAAATTTTTAAAGTTATTTTACAAAACTGTTGTCATATTCGTGTTCAGCGCCCTAATATTAGCAAAATCATCGCGTAAACAGAAGGTTTTAATGAAAAATAAAGATTTTAGAATTTTATTTATAACTTGCTTTATTTTTGTTAAGCCTAGCTAATGGTCCCCTTTCACCTTTGCCACTCACGTGGGAAAGCCAACGTACCATTCCTCTATTTAATGTGTAGCTCTTGTCTCAGTCTAGTATCGGGTCGTTTCTGGTTTGGAGTTTCTTAGATGGAAACACACAACGGAAACGACCAGACTAAAATCGGTTTGGGTCGGGTCGTTTCTGTTTTGGTGGAAACAAGCCCTTAGTCAAGGACTAAACGTCGACCTACCGAAAGCAGGACTCGAACCTCAGACCTCTCGGTCCGAAAGCCGAGCGTCTACCACTAGAGCACGACGCCACACAAGAAGAGTTAGTTCTCAGAGTAAACAAATAGTTTATAATTACAATAATGATTCTTTGTCGCACCCGGCACCCAAACGCGTTATACAAGAGACTTATTCTGTAGGTATAATGTTACTAATCTTGTACTATAAAAATCACCACCAACGACTAAAATAGCGAAAAAAAAGGAAAAAAAAACTTTAAGGCAAAGACAATGTAAAATCACATGTACATGCTTCAAAAGTTAGTTAGAAAGACAATGTCGGAATCGTTATTGCGGCGTTAAACGTAACTACGAAATGTTCCCCTCATTTGACCCCAATCGACTATAAAAACTTTCCAACATTAAAACATAAATCATGACAATCTACTAAAGATTTCGCCTCGGTAAAGTCATCTTTTCATCCCTACGGCGACAGAGTATGATTTATCGTTCGTACAACCCCGACAACCCCACAGTAACTTCGTTTCGATTTGTAAAATTGTCGTTGGCTGGTTTTCTAATAGTAAAAAACTTTTAGTTTTCATAATAAAAAAACAGCTTACACCTTTGTCAATCTTTTTCAATGCCTATATTTTTCAAATTTTATCATTGACTTAAAAAAAAAACAAACAAACAAAAGCAAAACAAAACAACCCAGCAACGTGAATCTTTCAATAGGGAAATGAATGAAATATATAAATCCACGGACGCAAAGACCCTCTACTGTCATGTTTTCGAACTGTTAGAATTTGGGCGGCCTTTTGTGTAACACTGTATGTGACTTACATAAATCATCTTCTTGAAAGTACGATTAAGTAAGAAGACATGGAAAAAGACAGGAAAATATACAGATCGGTAGACAGCGAGGTACATGAGTAGACTGAAGAATGAACAGACTGACGAAAAAATAGAGGTATGAAGATATAGATGGATGAATAAATGAATAGGTGGTTGACTAGAGCAAATCTAGATGGGTAGGTATATTTTTAGATGTATATAGATATGGAAAGTCATATTATTTTAAAAAATAGATAAGCATGATAGATAAGTACTAAGTAGGTCTGACTAACATAAAATGTTGGTTAAAGTGGATCTCTCCCTTTCACATGTACTAAGCGTTTTTATATTCGTAGAGCAAAGTCGAAGCGGTGATTTGCAAAACAAAAAAAAGGATGGCCTTATAATTTTAGATGTCAGGGAAGAGAGGAATGAGATAGATAGAAAGAGAAGAGAAAGAGAGTGGTTGAGAGAGAAAGAAAGAGAAAAAGAGAGAGAGAGTTTAGAGAGGTATTTGAAGATGCGAACGACAAAGAGAGTTAGATTAAGAAAGAAGGGGAGAAAGGAAACGGGAGAGCTGGAAGAAACGGTCCGGGGCAATGTGTAGAG
>BMAT01010897.1:253474-264430 GCA_019649035.1 Elysia marginata
GAGAGAGAAAGAGAGTCATGCTCGACATATGCACAATTTTGTTTTGGATAAGCCGTAGATTAATATCATGATTCTCTAAAGTTTAACCTTCAGCATTAATTAGCAGGGTGCCGTGCAAAAATTTTCAATTTTTCAAAAAATCTTTCGTTAAAGTGAAAGTAAGAATAGCCCATTATAAACCCGTAATTGCGCATTTGCGTAGTTCGCAGAATACGTTAAGCATCCTTTGTAGTTATGTGAAGGTAAAATACTGTAAGCCCGTGGCATTGTTCTTTTAAATTTGTTATGAAGATTGAAACATGCAGTATGTTAATAGTATGTTAAAAGAGCTTTTGAAAGTTTTAAGGGATTAAAGTTGATATCCGTTAAATAGTGGAGTATTTTTCTAACATAGAGAGCTCAAGGATTATTTACCTTTGCAATTCGCACTCGATTAAGTCAAAAAGAGAGTTCATTCTAAGTGCTGTAAAAGATAATGAAAAGTAGGGTGAAGTAAAAAAAAAAGATGATAGTTTATCGAACAATAGGAACCTTGATGGAGTATAAAAATATAAAAAAACAACAACATACAAGGACTTTATACCACAAACTAGATCTAGACAATATGAATATGATCTAAATTGAGATCTTCAACTGCATTGTAGACCTTGGTCTTAATAACTCTATGGTATTAAACTGTACGTAGGGTATATTTGATTTAGAGCGATAGAACAGCAATGGCATTGGATGCACCAAAACTATAAGAATCAAACTACATACGTATTTGAAAAAATTCAATTCAATTCAATTCAATAGTTTTATTAGGTCAGATGCCAATTCATCAATGTACATGTGGAATAACAGGCAATAAAGACTATACACCTGGTATGAACTAAGCAATACTACGCAGTTGCGTCAACTCTGTTTTTTCCTTTGTTTTAAGTCACGAGCAGTCTTTGATTGGACATGACATTAAAGCAAGTTTTCAATGGAAAGGTGTCAGTCCATGTTGACTTGACTTTTGATAATTTAATCAACCAACTATGGTTTGCGGGTACTCTTTATATCCCCTACTATCCCCTGAATATGTCCATCTATCTATTTATACACATCTACTGGTTGTTTGCGTCTAATTAGGTGACACTGTGACGCCTTGAGCCAAGTATGTAGTGGGTGAACCAAAGGCATGTGTGTTCATATCTCGGCGAGATAGTTTATCACCGTCGATATATTTATGATAAGCGAAAGTTTTTTTTGCACTTAATCCCTTTACCCTTTAAAGATATGCGTTTTTATTAAAACCAAAGATAAAACTTCAAAATCAACGAATTTCGCCAATTTGTAAACTCATTAATGTCAAAGTTTAAGATAAAATTCGTACATAATCTGACGTCCTTGAATCAATGATCAGAATGTTATAAGAATTTTAAACCCTTTTGCCGAAAGAACGTTAAAATTGCGAAATAGCCTTTTTTATTTGGAATACAGATTAAAAGTTTGATACTTTTACACTATTAAAAAGTTGTGCCCGTAAATATCAAATAAATTGCGTTCGACCTACAAGTTAAAAGTTTGACCTAAATATTCCGTACAGAATTCAAAACCAGCCGATTGTTTAAGGGCTTTTACGGTTGATGTAATAAAATCAAAATGCGTTGTAAAGCCATGAAGTAGGCCTAGTTGTGTATTGAAATGTCTTCACTATCTTGAAAGCATTAAATCATGATACAAAAATTTTGTACTCGTAATATATTCAGCGTATGTAATTAACAGATGGGATATATCATTAGAGAGAAATAAATGGATGTACTCATAGAAAGGTATGATATAAGTAAATTCAACGCCAAAGTTTGAAACAAATAGAACATTACATTAATACTTGGTATTTTTTCGGAAAGTTGTGATGACCATGTGAAAGAAAAGAAAAAGGCACGATATTGCATGACAGGAAAAAAATGCTATGTCCAACGCAACGCTATTTATAATCTAATAAAAAAACAATGCTTGAACAAAGCATTCAAAATTTGAGAATAAGGCAACTATAGAAATAAAACCTTCCTATACTCATTGAGGAATAGCCACTATAACTTCAGGTTATACCGAGCCTTTTTACTGCTTTTTGTCAAGTAATCATTTAGTTTTGTTACTGTGAAAGTAAATAAAACGATACGGCAAATTCAAAGTTTAAACGCCAAACTTGACCCAATTAAGATTCGAACCGCGCAACACCTAGTCATAATACTTAAAATCTATAATTAGACCAACAAAGTCAATTAATTTTTTTCAAGCAATATAATGGCTTTGAACGAAACGCAAAATAATGGACTAGTCTATAAGGTAGCAATCGCTATGACGCGATAACAGCATCCATATCCGATAACCAAGCTAGCCTTAACTAGGTCAAGCACTGTGCCAGTTATCGTGCCCTAATCAGTGTCCACACTGGCGTTAAATGATCGTGATTAGAAGTTTGATCTGAAGATTAAGATCTGACACCAGCACTGGCACGAGCAGCTCATTCTAGACCAATTCTAGATGGACTTTAACACCGGAGTCGCCATTATAAGATAATATCCCTAAAAACACTTGTTGAGGAATATCGTGTTTAAGAGACAGATTTTCTTAAAATGGTATGTATACAGAAGGAGATCACTTTATATTTTAAATCCGTCTTGTTGTTTTTTTTCTTCCCTTTTTTTACTTTTAAATGTTTCACTAGCACAGATAATAAATGTATCATCATAATTTAGGGAAGGAAGACTTGAAAGCTATGTAACTTTTTCAGACAAAATATTTGTATTCTTAAGCATCAAATTTCTTACGGGTTGATTTATTCTTTGTGACTGGAAAGTCCTCTGTTTTTTAATCTAACACAACAAAAGAGCCATGTTTAGAAAATTAAAATTCTGGGAAATGAGACCCCAATGGCATACTGAGGTCGCCGGATATAGGCCGAATCTCACACGATGAAAAGGTAATTACGATTCCTATTTGTTACTTTCCAAGTGTTTAAGATCGACCTATTACTTTACATTACGGTCGAATCTGAATAATCCCTAACTACTGTAAAGTTATTGAGATAACTGGAGAAAGAATGCGTTGGCGTCTGTGGTGGCGGCTAGCATCGAAACCGGTGGTGCTAGCATGTGACAGTTGACTTTAAAATTGTTATTTCGATTCTGTTTCCATTTTTTTATGCTTTGAGTGACCTGCCCGTTTACTCAAAAGGCTTTGGGTACATTTATACTGCCATATGCGCTTTCTGTACTCGTGTGTCTAAATCAATGAGGGCGCGTAGTAAATTTCTCTAGGTATTTAATTTCAGGTGCTTGGCACATGTTAAGCGGTAACTATGTACAATTGTGCACCAATTTTTTGCTGAGAAAAACCATTGGGCACGCGTCTTATTGTAACCATTGAGGCACGACTAAAGTGCGACCCTAATGCATTGTTTCTGTGAGTACGACAGACGTAGCTATCCCTTGCAATGTGAACACCCAGGACGTCTGAACAAACATTAAAGAACAATTCACGATTAAGCACGCTCTTAGTAGGTTACGTACTATTATGGCCCTTTCACATTATGCGTATACCATACTTAAGTTAAGTACGGTTTCTGGACCAGAGACTTAAAAAAATTACGCCTCTTATAATCAAAAGCACGAGAAAAGGGAAAAAAAAACACGGATGACAGTCTAAGTCACCAATACTTTGCCTTAAGTTAGCAAAGGATACGCGTCATGTGAAAGGGCCTTTGGCTCTATATTCATACAACAAAGAGAGTGTGACTTGAGGCCCAGGAGAATTAGTCCAGAAATGGCAAGAACACTCTTGCCTTGTCACAGGTGCCTAAGAATTGATACTTTTGTGGCTACTAGACATCGCTGTTATAGTAATAAATTAACTTCATCGGTTAAATACTAAGTACAAGAAAGTGTCAGGTCAGTCTCTGCTACTGGTAAACTTTAGTCCAGTAGCATCTTGTTGCAAAACAACTAGATTTAGCTATAGGTAAATAAATCCATTGCCTTGGGTGACAAAGGAAAGGTGTAAATCCTGAACGAAAATCCGCATTGGAACCCTCTAAGGCGGTTGGTGGACCTTCGTCCCGTCCCTCCGGAAACTCGTGCAGCTGTGCTTGTACCAGATTTTGTTGGTTTATCCTTTCAATATTCTATAGATCAGCAACATGGAGAGGGGAAACTAAACTTCCGGGCAGCTTAAGTTCTCCACATACCCCGTGTAGGCTAGTTGCGCCCTGAAGAGGACGCTCCAGCGTTGTCGCAAGACTTTGGACAAAACACGAGAAGCAGCAGTTAACAGATACATGTAAAAGCTTAATCAGATTAGTGTAAAAAATTGTCGCCCTGGGCTACCTGCGACAATGGGTGATATTATCGTGTCTGTAAGAAGAGCTACCGCAGCTGAGCAGACCCAAGCTGTCCACCACAGCTCGCTTCACTTCTGGGTACGCAGGGCTCAGAGATCGATCGTCTTTATAGGTGAGCTGTACATTCCTGCACACGACAAAAACAACAATAGAAAAGATAACCCAGGTCTTCGATTTGTAGGCCGAAATGTAAGGACTATGTATCCAGGACTGACAGACGACCCCCAACATATAAATGACGCCCACAAGACTGCAGTCATTGACGGAGAAATGACATGGCCCAACAACGACATTGTCTGCTTTAGGAGACTCGTCCTGCTGACATAGATCCCATCCAAAAGGCCAACGTTACTCTTTTGGACAAATTTTGCAACAGAATTACCCTAGCCAAATGGCATGGGCTGCCCCGATGTGAAAAACTCGCTGCCTGCAGCCACTGAGCCACCAACTAATGCAACAGAGAGGATTCTCACTTTCCGCCTCTCAATAACAGCAGAATTCACCAATTTTCTAAGCACCTACGTCTCAATACTCTGATCTACCTTAAAAACCGAGGATCAACTCTACGAGGCATTGGACGAAGCAATATACAGAACACCCGTCACTGGAGGACTATGCGTGCAGGGAGACTTGATCAACACATACTTCAAATGTCAGATGCGCCATAAAGTCTCTTGGAGACAACCTTAATCTCCACATTGGTACCAGCTTGACGCCGTCATCACAAGATGTGCGGAGCTGCTCAGCATCTTACTCGTGACAAAGAATGAAGAAGAAATAGTGTTACCAGCACCTTCCACAAGGATGGTCAGCAATAATTATAACTTTTCTATATTATTTATCGAAAGGAAATTAGATAAGCAATCTTTTGAGTCTGACCCATTTTTACCTTCTATTAAATGGGCTTAATAAAACAGGCATTCCTTTCTGCATCTTCTAAAACCTTCAGGACTCATTATAAGCGACTTGAAAAGAAGAATGGTCTTTTACATCTCTATTTGATATACTCTCCTTTTAAAAACCCCAATTCAGTTATGGTTTATGAATCCTATCTAATTGACACCAGTTTTGCTGGGAAATTTTTCTTATTCAAAACATGGGTGCTTTTTTGCTTTACTTTTTTGGAGCGTTCGCTACGACCCCTCACAAAAGTCATCAGGGTCTTTTTGAATTATCAATGTTTACCACTCGACTTAATTTGTAACCGCTGGTCAGGGCGCCTTGCAAATTTCAAGAGGTAATTTAAATAACAGACAATTAGCCAATAATAAGAAACAAACAAAAATACAATTCAAACCGATAGAAAAAATGCAAGTTTGTGGGAAGCGATGCTGCAAAAACAAACTGACTATTAGGAAATAATAACGCATCTGACTTTGTACCTTGCCATCGGTTAGTAGTGTTTTTTTGGAATTTGTGAGGTTTGTTTTGAGGGGTTTTTAAGAGAATTAGTCAAGTTTGGTAAGAGGAATATACACAGGCAAACGAAGCCGATGAAGGCATAGAAAATGCAACAAAGACTGTGCAAAGGTCAATCCAACGTTTGCTGGCATTCCTCGTTGTTGGAATCTTGTGCACCGGACAGAGTTAATTTAATCTTTATTCAAGCAATGTACAAATATGCATATTGAAAATAATCAATATTGTGAAAACTCAATGTTTACATAACTTAGTCACACAATACGTACGTGATGTAACAACAATACATTGACAACAAAGGCATCGCAAATAATTAATTACACCAAGAACAGCGACGATGACAGTAAAAATAATATTTCTATTTAGAGTATTATGATTATTAAAGAAATTAATAATGATGATGATGGTGATGATGATGGAAGCAGAACGAATCCGAACATATTCAATTCATATTTCTAGAGTTGTTTTATAAAAAAAAAATTAAAAACAAGAAAAATAAACGTAAGACAGCTTTGGAGAAAAATGCCATGAAAGCATCGGTGAGGCCAGAGAGAGGGGGACGGCAGCAGTAGCAGACTTTGTGTCGTCTACTGAAGAGGGGGCATTTCACGTGCCCTCACTGTCAACGTACATGACGCTCCAAAATCAGACTCCACAGTCACCTGAGAATTTACAGCTATGAAAGTGTGCAGAGCTCAACCGCCACTGTCCAAATCGATCGACCACAAATAAGAGCAAAGTTTGAGGGTTTTTTATGGGCTTCGTGAAGTTTACACTGAAAGCTTTTTAAAGGAACTTTGTGAAGTGTTTGTATTGAGGGCCTTTTAAGGGTGTTTGCGAAGTTTGTGTAGAAAGCTTTTAAGTGATTTCGTGCAGTTTGTGTTGAAGCCTTTTTAAGGTAACTAATGTAGCTTTTTTGAAAGATTTAAAGAGACTTTTTGTAGTTTGTGTTTAGGGCTTTGTAAGGGACTATGTGAAGTTTGTGTTGAGGATTATTAAGGGACTTTTTGGTCACCTCCACAAATACTCTGATTATTAATACTAACTGTCGGCTAGATAGAATTATAGATGCATATTTAGTTTCTAACATTAGCCACCTATATTTTTGTTGTCATTTTTTGCCACATTCTTCCGTATTATGCGCAATAATACTTCCATGTCATCCAGGCCGTTGGTTGAACTGAGTTATATTGGATGGTCGATCACAGCTAGATCTCTGTTTAGCAGCGATGGGCATTCTTTTTGGTCCTACCACAAATTTGCTGCCACTTCTATTGGAATAGGCTATGTAATGATGCCATCGGAAAACCAAAGTGTCTCTTAAAATTAATGTAGCCTGTTCCATGTCATTAGGTTATGAATGTTATGACAAACCCGGATAGTTATATGATAACTATTCGCGATTTTCTTTATATGTTTGAATAAGATGCACATCATGTTGTCGCATATCTATTGTTTTTTCCTCTCTTTCGTTAAGCCTTGTGAAACTTTATTGCAATTAGAAGGAGAGATAGATAGATAGATAGATAGATAGAGAGACGGACAGACAGAAACACAGAGAGACAGAGATAAAGACAAAGACAGAGAAATGGGCATCCAATATTTTATGATTCTATTTTTTCCTCTGAATATTTTGTTTAAGAAAATTAATTCGTATACCGATAATGTTTCGTTTCAAATATAAACAGCATGTTAGGGATGCCATTCATTCATTTGGATATAGCATTCAGCATATTTATTCTATAGACAGTTTCCAATTTTTTTCAGATGCTATGGATTGCCATTTTTTGGGCTTGAGTCTTTTAATATTCTCACAGTCCCTTTCAGCACACGGAATTTGTTAAAAGCGTTTGGAGACTAAGCGCATCGATCCAAATAAAGGCTCCTATATTAACCACCGTTGAAGTAGGAGCTGGTCTTTTACAGGTTCAACACTACTTTGATACTGCACAACTGGGAACCTTAAGAAAAAAAAACGCACCGACAAAAAAATAAAAAAATAAAACAGAATAAAAATTTCATGAATAAATAGGAAGTTTAACTAGCAGAAGCTGCGAGCCCCAGTCCCCATATACAACTCTTGGAGTTTTAATTACTTCTCCCTGCCGAAGTCACCTTAAGAAGAGAAATGTTAAATACAGAGCACTAATATGTCATTGCAATTCATATTCTCTTGCAGCTTGGAGGTGTTAAGTTGCTGTTTTTGTTAGCAGTTTTGATGGTGTTGGTCCCCGTCACTGATCCAAACAAGCGGTCTAGCTCAAGGGCTCTCGAGCGAACCAGGTCGAACTCAAGTTCTGGGGGGCGAACCCTGTCGAAATCCACAGGCAAATCGAGCCCAAACTGCAATGGTAAGACCATCAATAAAGAAGACGCCATACGCAGTAGCACAATCTATTAAACTTACACATGAGAACCAGTTTATAGAACCCTAACACAATCTTACAGTAATTTGTAATATATTGATTCCTATCGTGATTATTTAGTGTTTTTTTGTGTGCAGAAACCATAGTTTAAAAAGCAACACAAAATAAGATTCCTTTATTCAGTATATTCTACAGTATTCAAACATTGTTACATCATTTTGAACCTTCTACAGTGTTGTACATATAAATTCATTTTATTAGGTATTCTATGTGCGTGTGACTATTCTAACAACAAAGAAGAGTTTGATTTGTAAGAAATAAAAGAACAGATGTAAAACCATCTATACATCCATTTATAACATGTATATTGGTGCCCTTGAAGGCATCTATTTAGATAAGGAGCTTGTCTGCGGACTGTGGGGCAGCGCGACGAACTCTTGATCTCGCGATTGCGGGTTCGATTCCCGACCACGCCAGCCATGCCATGTTGCAATTGCCCTGGGAAAGCAATTTACCCTAGCTTTCTCCAGTCTATCCACCTGCAAAGTGGGTAAACAGTTACAAGCATTGATTGTATTTGTGATTTGCGCCTTTAACACTTTGAATATGTGTTATAAGTGGATTTCAAATATATTGGTCTGTTGGGGCACTAGTGGTGCTGCTCTTGTGGCGACACAGTTACACTGAGTAACGAAGCCAAATATCCCGAAAAGATATTAGTATAGTGTAATATCAATTTAAAAAACAACAATCATTATTATGGTCAGAGATGTCCGTTTTGACATCATGCCTTTCCAACGCACGCCAGTGCACGGTCATTGCACATAATGCTTTTTAGATGACTTGATTTCCAATGTCGTGAAACGTTCCTTTCTGTTATACTTCTTTCTCAATTAAAGATGTAAGATTGTCGATGAAAGTGTAAACGTAAGACTAAAACCAAAGCCTCGCGGTTAAGACAATGTGTGGCAGGGGATGACCAACTATACAGCTGGGTACCAACTTGCTCAGTTTCTTATCTTTCAGACCAGTTCTTACGGAGAATTGGATGAAAGTGAAAGAGTCTAGTTGCAAAAGCGTGATATTCCAGTATTAACTCCCCAGTCGTTGTTTTAAAATGACAAATTTAGTATTTCTCAAGAGGCGTTTAGTGACTATTTGATTTTTTAAAAAAGTTGCAACCCTGATTTATGTATATCCGGTAGTTTTTACGAAAGTTCGGCGGATAATTTTGTACCAGTCAGAAGTACACATACGTTTGTATACATTCATAGTGGCACTAAATAATGAAAGCAAGATGAGATGAATTTATAAAAAGACAAACTAAAACTAGACGTTTAACCACACGATACTACTACCACTATAGCGGCACTTACAAGACTAAAACATGCATGGATTATAATTTCTTTTCAATATTTATTGACACCCCCCCCCCCTTGACTCTGCATACTGCCTCTTAATTACTAGCATGACTCTAACATGTAATATGTTCACTTTCCCTCAAAGTACTCAAACCATTATGCTCCTAAGATACAACTATCCGGTTTTCATATATAATATTAGTGAATAAATTTAAATCCTCATATATTTTAGGTGGCTTTCAGTTGTTGTTATTTATTCTCAGAATGCGGTAAGCTACCAGGCAGCTATGGTGCCAAAAGCATAAGGCATTGCAAACTCTACAACAAGAAGCGATGTTTGTTCAAGTGTGGCTATACGTGCGCGAAAGAAATGACAAAATCATATGTGAGTAATAAAAAAAAAGAAAAAATGTACTCTTTTCGTGATAACCTTATGTAATGAATAAAGCTTTGCCGATGAGGTTGTAAAAAACAGGCCAGGACTCTATCAGTTAGATGCCGATCATCGCAACACCAGATGCATGATCTTTTGTCACAACATCAAACAAATTAATAGAGGGACCGAGAGCGAGAAAAACGGATACACAAACTGACAAATAGATAGAATGGATAAAAAAATCACTTACAAATAACAGGTCTACTTATGTTATCTAATTGGTCGCAACAACCTTTTTGCGCATCGCGTTACTGAGCATCGGCTGAGTTTGCTTGCTGGTGTAAAGTAATCGAGTAGCGAAACAATATTATCAGAATATAAATTAATAGTGTAAGTTGATCTAGATTTTGTTATGTACAGGCCTCTGTTAACATTGTTAACTATACGCCGAGCACTTTTCTTCATGATGAGCAAATCTATACCGCTAGAAAAAGAGAGAGAGAGAAAGAAAGAGAGAGAGAAGGGAGAGAGAGAGGGGAGGAGAGAGAGAAGGGAGAGAGAGAGAGAGAGAGAGGGGAGGAGAGAGAGAGGGGAGAGAGAGAGAGAGAGAGGGAGACAGATAGAGAGAGAGGGAGAGAGATAGAGAGAGAGGGAGAGAGATAGAGAGAGAGAGGGAGAGAGAGAGAGAGAGAGAGAGAGAGAGAGAGAGAGAGAGAGAAAGAGAGAGAGAGAATTAGTAGCATTAGCCATTCAAAGATCCTAAGCAAAGACATATCATCCATCTATTTGGCTTCCCTCAGTTCTCCTATCTCTTTCTCAAATGACTATCGATGTTTCAGGACAAGAAAGAATTTTACATGTGTCTAAATAAAGAGTGGGTGCCACCTCCAAGAGGCCACTGCATTGGTAAGCCATGAAAAGAACCACCACTACCATCACCACCATCATCATCATCATCATCATCATCATCATCATCATCATCATCATCATCATCATCATCATCATCATTATCATTATTATTGTGATCATCATCATCATCATCATCATCATCATCATCATCATCAT
>BMAT01010897.1:292158-305509 GCA_019649035.1 Elysia marginata
TAAGACTATAGACCAAGTCCTTATCTCATTTATACTCAGTTGGTAGGCGCCAGGGTTTATAGCTTAGATGAATATTAGTATTCTACGGACAGTTCTTGAAATTTAAAGTGTTAATATTTGAGAATCTAATTGGCTGCCGTACTGCAATGCTCTAAAATATGAGTTGAATTTGCTATGGAATGGATTGGCCTGCTGGGGAAAATAATTATGTAAAGTCTTGAGACTGCATTCATCGATAAAATACTATAAACGTTTTTTTAAGATAGGCTCTTCTTCAGCTAAATATTGTTTTACTTGAATAATTGATCTTTTTCGTCTAAAATGTAAAAACTGTATAATTTCTACGCATTTTAATTTCCTATACAATTTCCAACCAGTTCCGATATTTGCTCGAGAGCTAAATTGTACAAAGCTCTTTTAAGTATTTTCTGTAGGCGCATTAACATTCTTGTAAGGCAATAGAGCGGAACAAAACAATAACATAATTTGTTAAAGAGGTTCAAAATTATATTCCCCTGTCAGCATCCAATTCGGTGTCTGACAGCATGTGACCTCTGCTACTTTTGTACGCAGACATTGGTAGATTATCGATCTATTGAATACACGCTATTCACCAATTTATATTTAAAAAAAAACCCTCACAAATTCTTGGCAGGAGCCGCATGAGACGAGAGTCTGAACCATTCGAGATGAAGCAGGCCGTGAACCTTCAGTACACCAATGCCTACAGTCCAGATAGTGCGGGAAAACCTCCAAGGCCTACTCGTCCCACAGGCGGCACGGCAGACGGTAAAGGTAAGATAATGGAAATTAAAATATAAGGAGTCCCTGCGCACTCCATGACGATAACATATGACGTAGACCCATATAGGCAATGTGGGTATCACAGCAGAGGATTGGCTAACGGGCCATCATTGCGTCTATTTTTAGATAGCCATCCTGGATTCCTCTCCTATGGGCTTCATCCTTCTGAAAGGACCCGTAGCGCATTAAGTCTATTGCGCACACTGACTCTGTGGTCTAATGGTAGGCACTCGACCTTCGTTCTCAGGTGTCAGGGATTCGAGCCTTGAATTAGCAGTCGACATATTACGGTGGTTGAGAAAATATCATTTCCAGGTTAGGTCTGAAAGTAACTTGATCGATTTGTCTCAGCCTGGTTTTAAACAAAAACAAAAATGCTCGTGTCCATTGCGTCCGGCTTTGTGTAGGCCAGTTTGAGCGGCTTGATGTATGCAAAATTGCTAGAAATAGCTTGCACTAGTTTAGTTTACATGTGCTGGGTCTCACCGCTTATTTTATTAGACAATTGACTAATAATGGAAGTTGGCTGAGAAATCTAACTTTACTACATAATCTCTATGTACGTATATTGAACCTTTTTTTAAGTTGAACAATTATATGTATAAGGTTAGATGGTGCAGAACTATAGAAAACGAAACTGACATGACAATGTTTGACTGCAGGAAAAATGAGGTAGACTGCTGCAAACTGGACTCTAAGGCTCAGCATCTCGCAAACCAGTCCTGGCAAAACCAAAAGGGCATGTAGGATAAAGCCGCTGTCAGGGTTAGACATTTTCAACTTTTTATAATCAAGCCCAGCCTGGGAAGGGGTCTAACGGAAAAGGGACATGGTGTCTTAAACACATTTTCTCGACTAATTAAGGCTATAAATGAATACCCGGCTATAGACAGTGAATGACCTTATCACTAGTCTAAAGTGATGCGCTGTAACTGCTGCTGCTTTTCTCTGAATTCATCAGGTATGTTGCATGAGAATAGCCTATAGGGGAACCCATTTAAAGCCCTGAGAACATATTTATGGATTTAGCGCACCTTCAAAAGTTAACGTTCTTTTCTTTTTTGTTTGTTTGTTTCTTTTACTATCACACCCTAACTAAATAGTTACTACTACGGAGACGAAACAAAAAAAAATCTCATGATTTGTGGGCCTTGTTTACCAAACAAAAGGAAGTCCACTACTATCTTGTAGTTCCAAAATATCATATTAAACGCTCAAGTATGTTTAAAGAAACAGGTGCGGCATTTTTAAATTCCAGTATCGTCACTGGTTCCGAAGGAACTATAGCATGTACTGATTATCATTTACAAAAGCCCGCATCTTCAGGTCTCAATTACAAGAAGAGGTAATTCAGAACACAATTTATTTTAATGATAGTTTCTTCGCAGATAAATTCAATAAGTTGTGAATAAGTAGCAACGGATTACACTTCACGGAACCTAAAGTTAACGCTTATTACATAAGAATATCACATCTCAAGACACATCTTTTTAATAGTCATTTTGTGTCTGAAGTTAGACCTAACACTTCATGTATTAGTTGCCAAGGATTTGATATAAAAAGGGTTATACCTAAAACGAAATTTCCGATTAGTAATTTTTTCCAAGAATACGAATATTTTTTATCACAAATATCTACTCTTCGCACTCCATTGAATAAGAAAGGCCAATAATGTTTATCGACCGAATAAGAAAGGTCAATAATTTTTATCGACCTTGGGTTTATTGTTAATTCTTTTTTGCACGTCTCTACAAGATGCTCTCAGTTCTCATTTGTTGTAAGACACCCCTCTGAAATGATAAAGTATAAAAAGCAATAATAACAAAAATTTTCTTTACCGTATCCTATATTTAAAGGGTGTTACTTGTAGGCGCGATGGATGATCTCTTCACCTAAAATCTCTAGCCATTCCTACTCTCCACTCTTTTAAGGGGGTCTTGCAGTCCCAAGCCCGTTTATTATTTTATGTTGTAATCCCATCGCTCCTGTACATGTTGCTTCTCTTTCGTTGTGCCCTGCATGATCGTCTGTGGCCTTCAATATCCTCACTAGCCTGAAGCAATGCCACCATAGAGATGACAGGCCAAATCACCGAAATTCAAATTAACTACTACGTAATATCTTACTGGTCTATCTCGTATCTGTTTTCTTTAATAATAGTAAGAAGAAGGTTCAATTGCTGCATGGGCTTTGTAGTGATTGGCTGACACGACCTAAAATTAATTAAAGAATAGAGACAAAATTTCCATCATGATCGGTTTTCGTAGTGGATGGTTTTGGTCTGTACTCTTGTGACCTGGGCCTAAAGTATTTCAATTACTTTCAGTTGAGTGTTCAGTACCCAATAGTTCACGATATCATTTATTAAGTGTGAGTTATAGTTGAGACTTCAGTAAACAATATAGTCCATCAAATTACATGTATGGTTCTTTCTTTGACTGCTAGTTATAACTAAGACTTCAGTGAGATCCATTTCGTGAATTTGCTTTAGGCCACGATCATACTGCGGCCGGTCCGAATTCCAGCCCAGCTATGGAAAAAAATAGAGCAACTGTGATGCATTGCCATCTGATCATATAATACATCTGATTAAATACCGTCTGATCAAATGATATATCGATTTTCCCCCTTTGTATCACAGTTTTTTTTATCATTGCTGGGCTGGATACGGACCGGGCGTAGTATGTTCGCGGCCTTAATCACAGAATGGCAAAAACCAAAGTAGAAAATAATGAATCTTTATTCACATTAAAGTTTATCCATTTCCAGACAGAGAGCACAAACTTACAGCACAGGAACCGTACTATGTGAGATGAGGGCAAAGCTAAGGCTCACCCCAACGACGTTGCTACGGGATCTACGGATTCGCAAAATCTTAATAATGTTTTTTCACCAACTACCCACCAAGGGTACACGACACTGTCACTGTTACAAATTTTTGTGGATATTGTATTTTGTTTCAATACTTTTTCCATCTAGTGGTATACATAATATGGAATTAACCTCGCAACCCTATCCGTCTATGTAGACATGCCAATACAATGATTTTCTAGAGAAAACCATCAAAAACATTATAATTTTATTTGCCTTTTATCGGAAATTTCGCGAAGAAACAAAAATAAGCTCTAAGAATTATTATTGTCAGACTAAGTGCAAATTTTTTTCAAAGGATATCTAACTCGAAATCAATTTTGGTCTTATTTCTAGTTTTGGAATACTTGGGTGCAGTTAACAGTATAGGCCTTGATAATGGTCACCGATATAAACTAGTTATATGAAAATAAAACAAACCCCGCCATGTCGTTCTTTAGTCGTATGTTCTACAGAAACTCTCTTGAATAAGAAAATTGTACCCTGGGTTGTAAGCACGTGTACGCATTTAGTAGGTTTTTGTGGTCTGCCGTGGATCTTCAAGTATTTTCTAACGAGTATTAAAATAGTTTAAGAGGTTACATTAGTTTACAACAAATTTAAAGCTTATAATAAGTGGGTATCTGAAACAATAATTGTGGCTAGACTAGTATAGAAATAGCATTTGAAGTTAGAAGGCAATACCTTGTTATGGTATTTATGGAAATAATACAAAAGTTTTGTCGCTTGGTTGGAACCTTACGGTTGAACAAATACCACGTATTTTGCTTAAACCTGCGCGGCATGTTATCAGACAATCAGAGTTGCATTGTGTTCTTTTTTTGTTGTAAGCATAATGATACTAAGACGTATGTTTGCATGATGCGCATGTAATGCATGTACAGAGAATTATTGCTTGGAACATAAGGATAAGAGTTAAAGCACAAGAGTAGTCTCTTTAATGACATAATTAAGAGTCTAGCATTTTCCAAGTTTTATCTGAATCTTATGGAAAAACACGAATTTTGAAACCACTTTGATGCGGGTGGTATAAATAACGGAGAATATCAGTGTAATGTAAACGTATTTCATACAATTAACGTATATCATGGATGTGTTACTTACTGGCAAGCAACTCAAGATATAATAAAACGAAAAACGTGATTGCAATTTTTATCTATTTCGTTTAAATTTTAGATCAGGTAGAATTTTAAAAATGCATGTTCGAGGAAAGCCTTTTTCACGCTATGTAAGGACAAGATATATCTCATATTAGGAATTTTGTCGATACTTAGATCGCCTGGACGAAATTACCCAACCAGTTTAGTGAAAGACCAATGTTAACGAAAAAGGATTTCCACAGCAAGTCACGATAGTATAGGCAGAAAACTCTTAGTGCATTTACACTATATTTTACTTAGAATTTTGTATTGGGCATTACGATGAATGCAAGTATACATCAGAGTTCTAATATTATTTATTTTAATGATAATAATAATAATATTAATAATGATAATAATAAAGATAATAATAATAATAATAATAATAATAATAATAATAATAATAATAATAATAATAATAATAATAATAATACAAAAATCTAATAGAAAGCTTCTTTAAACTCCCATTCTACATTTTATTTCAGATTTTTTAATGACTATCTTGTTTGCTACGGTGGCTTAGATAATAATATGTATTCGCAATGGATAATTGGTTGTGACTCTTGAATGTGTATGGCCTTGAATCACATGGATATTTGTCACAAAATGGCATGGTAGCAAAGGTTATGAGCATGATGTGATTAGTGTTACCATTGTCAGTCTATAACCATGCACAATGTATATCATCAAATGTTCATAGTTTATATTGTCGTTTCAAATGCATTGCATGTGAGCACAGGAATTCGATGACTATTTTGCCTTTCATGTAAACGCCTTAGGAAAGCTGTTAGTTTCATTCAGATATTCATTCTATATTATTATAATGGTTCTGACTAAGTCTAACTCAGAATTAAGAAAACACCAATCTCTACCACACTCCTTTTTCGCAGATTGCGTATTTCTTTGTGTGGCTCGAGAGGAAATAAAAACATTACGCAACTTTCAAAACGATCTAAGACCACTTTCTCTACACAATTCTGCACCAATAAGTAGATTTAGGTCAGAGCCATCGAGTACGTAAATGTTACGAATATAGTTTTGTTAATGTTAATAAGAATTCAAAGATTTGTATGATTTATTATCATTGAAATGTAAACTTAGATCAAATAGCCTATATCCCTTTCAGTTGTGTCATTGAGGATAGTATTTCACATGGATGTATGTAAAAATCCTGGGAAGTAATACACGCATTGTTCCTTCTATCTGCAAGGTTGTTTTGAATATTCCTTTGCAATTTGCACGGTTTATAAGTGTATCAGCAGATGAATGCCAAAGATATATGCACAATTAGTGGTTAAATAAAAAGTATGATTGTCAGTCAATATGTGTGTTTTTTGTTGTCTGACGTAAAAAAAAAGCTTGTTGGATTTTTTTCAAGAAGAATAAACGGATATCTTTGAACTAATGCATGACGAATATTTTTTATCTAATGCAGGATTGCAAAATTGAGAAAAATTTCCATTTTTTTAGTGACCTGTTTTGGGCTGCAAGATAAAATAAGATATAATATGCTCTTAACACGGAGCAAAATACTTATAGACAAACCTTTTAAAGCTATGCTAAACGCTTTAAGCTGCAAATCAAAATCTGTTTATCGAAAGCAAACGTCTATAACGTATCTGTACGAGTCTTTATTGCTCTCGCGGTCATGACCAAGTAATGTAAAATTAGATATTCTTAAAAGAGAATTTGTATTCAAGTTTATTCAGTACCTTATCTATATTCAAAGAGTAATCTTCATTTTTTTCATGCCTTAAAGCTCAATAAAAGTTACTTATGCATTTAGTGTTTATTACAACTACTTAGCATTTAAATAAGAAAACAAATTAAAAAAAACAGCGAAAAAAAAGATAACGCGGAAACAAGTTTTCCCACAAATTAGCTCAAAACGAATGTTTGCGTAACGTTAAGGCTTATTACCTCAAAACTAAAAAAAGTGGACTTTGGAACTGTTTTGCAGTTTTTTCTAATTTAATCCTTTTTCTCGAATGACCAAACAGCATGTTTTGAATAGAATCATTAACATCCCTTTGAAACATAAATTCGTACGTTCAATATTCCATATGCACACTGAATTATAATGCACCCTTATACCCTACTCACAAAATGGATGAAAATTACGATCGCACTTAGTATCTTATACTTATAAAACACCATGCTTTAGGAGCGATTACTTAAACCTCTTATCCTTCCAAGTTTCTTGATGGGGATGGTATTAAAAGCGGCATTTTCAACAAAAGCGGTGGCGAGTCAGGCTAGTTTAAGAAAAAGATCATTCATGATCTAGGTGAATATCTATTATAAAAAAAAATTATTCAGGCTTATAGATCTATTTCTAAAAAGTTGGTGTATAAATCTATTGTTGCGTTCAAAAGACCCGGTGTTTCTCTTTTCAAAACCTAAAATAACATTATTAAGTATACTCCCAATACTATAATGGGAAGGGAAAGATCGCTCTTGATTAGAGAGTAGTTCTTCCCTATTTCACAGGCCATAGACAACTTATTCACCTAGCATTAAACTTTAATCTACGAGAACAAACTTGTGTTCATCACGAATTCTGTTTTGGCGTCACAGTCTTGTGACATACATAAATTTTACACTATTCCAATGTCAGATGGATGGCACGTAACACAAAGCAATGTTTCAACAAACCTTGAGTTCCACGGAGCGTCAGTCAGATAATTTTAGTTGGTTAACTTCAAGTAAAGGAAAAACTGGTGTATGATGTCATCAATGTAAAATGATATTTATTGAGTTTTTGTTAAAGTAAACTTGTTCTAACATTAAAAAAAACTATTATTCCTTATATTTTTAAACTTTCAAAAGCTCTTATAAATAATTCCTGAAGAAGACTAGATTTCAGGTCTGAATAGACAAAATAATTTTTCAATCTAACAGGAAAAAACATAGCGGATTGGGAGATCTAAAAAAAAAAACAAACAATACAAAATGGCTTTAGTGCTTAATAAAAGCCTCAATATATTTTAATTATAGCATTAACGTTCAAGTCTAATTTCATTATAGTTATGAAAAGATGGTGGCGTATAAGTATATATAACACAAGACGATCTCATATAAAACTGTGTACGTCTAAGCAAACAATCGATCTAAACACAAGAATTTAGGACAGACCTAATAATCTGAGTGTCAGTTAAACAAACAGTCATTAGTAAGCTCAACAGCGGTTGTGTAAGTGGTAACAGTGGCAGCAGTATTAGTAGCAGTGTAGTATAGTAGTATTAGTAGGCTTTTAAAAGCATTATTAAGAAGTATTGCTACTAGTAGTAGTAGTGGCAGTTGTGGTGCTGCTGGTGGTAGTAATAGTAATAATAGTATTAGTAGTTGTAATAAAAGCAGTAGTAGTAATGATAGTAGTAATAGTTGTAATAGAGGCAGTAGTAGTAGTTACAATTTTAGTAATAGTTGTAATAGTAGCAGAAGTAGTAGCAGCGATACTAATAATAATTGTAATAATAGAAGTAGCAGTAATAATAATGGTAGTCATAACAGTAAAATTAATAGTAGTAGTATAGTTGTAGTGTTAGTAGTAGTAGTAGTAGTACTACTAGTAGTAGTAGTAGTAGTAGTAGTACTAGTAGTAGTAGAAGTAGAAGCAGCAGTAGTGGTGGTGGTGGTGGTGGTTCTTAGTGGCAGTTATGTTCTTTGGCATTGTTTTCCAAAAGCTAGGATAATAAAATATACAACTTTTTTCTATGGACCGAATTGTCAAAGTTGTATTTAAAACGCCAAATAAATTCCTAGTTATATTATCTTATTTCAAGCCTATGATAGCTTGATGACAGTTACGACTATTTTAAACTATATACAATATGGATTGGAGGGCTGGGCACAAAAACATGCCTCAGTGTCAATTAGCAGTTCTAAGGACATGAGAACTTAAGCTTCAAAACTTTCTTTCAAGGCAGATTATTCGAGCTTAATAACAATAGTTCATTTGTGTTAAAAAATAAATCTGCCCGAAGTTTACAATGCATTTGTTGCCTTGTTGGCTTAGATTGTCTTTAAAAACTGGCTGGTAACTTTGCACTTGTCGAAATGCTACCAATAAGACGCTTTGTGCATAAATGCAGTATAAAAATCCAGGAAATTTGAATACTTTGACGGGTATTGGAATTTGTGTTCTTTATGACTATTAATTGGTCTTTTCAGGGTTAAAGAGATTTTGGATTTTATTTACAAACTACAAAATCTTGAGCAATAGGTAGTTGGATATATAGTGTTATGCTTATTATTAGAGAAGACACCAACTTTACGACTTTGCGAGCTTTTCACTTTTTGAAAGAAAACAAGACATAATTTGTAATTGTTCTTCAAACTGAGTTTGTTTTCAACAAATGTTGAACAAACCAACCAAAATTTGTTTATAAATTTTTCACAATTATTTCTCCTATTGCACTGTTCTATATTACTGTGACGAGAGGTGTTAGGTTAGCACGCAAGTACATGAACATATTATTTGAGTTGTTTGGAAAAGAATAATAAAATAAAATCTTTTATATCAGCTTCAAAAGTATTATCAACGGTAACATTAATTTCATGGAAAAAAGTAAGTTTTGAAACGAAGAACATAGTTTCATGGATTATAATAAAATCGCTTCAACAACATCAAAACGTGCATGAAAAGAGCTTAAAATACATTTTCTGAGGTTTAGAAAACCTAGGTCTGTTTTGAAATTTCTAACCATATAGCATTTCAAACTAATTGCAATGCCTAATTTTCTTCATGCGGTACATCTAAACAACTTTTTTATGCATTTTGATATCATAATGCTGACACGCTCTGTCAAGCGAAGTAAAATGTTTGTGGTCAACAAAACAACATTTTCAAAAATGTACTAGATCTAGTGTATTTTGTAGACAGCATATTTGGAATCTATTTCCAAGCGAAAACAAAGTTCAACAACAATAGGAGTACTCAATTAGTTAGGTCTTTTGGCTGGGGAAGAATCGCAGCAGAGAAGACAGCAAACACCTCTGATCTGGACCAACATAACCGTCAAAAAATGTTGAAAAATAACGATAAATACCTGGTCTATGACCACTCAACATGCAGGACGATGAGAAAGATTGTTGTTCTTTGCAATTACGGAGTACTGTAGAGTAGGCGCGCACTGACATCGAAAGATGAAAAGATATGTATTAAAAAAACCAGCCAAATTAACTGCATATTGCCGACTGTTGTCTTTGAGCCTGCGTAACAAAGCCAACTCCTAAAAGATTGCATGAAATTTTGTCTACTTGCTCCTTCTTCCTCGCTGAATTTTCACAATCTTTAAAAAAGGCATAAGATATTCCTTCAGCTCATGTGCTCATCTGAATATAGCCATGGTGTAATTAAGCAATCATTTTAAGGCCACACTTGCTTTGAATCTTCTTCAATTCTGTGTAAACCTTATACATCTCAAATGTAGCGTAGGACAGATGCGTTCCAATGCAAGAGTTTTAAATCAAGCAGCAACACCAACAACAACAACAGGGAAAATTCAAAGCTTTTGCCTGAAACAAGGAATGGCCGGGAACAATGTTTTTGCCTCGCAGTAGGTGTAAAATCACTGTATTCTCATCGTAGATGCGTGTATCTAACACACACAAATAGCCATGGTTCTCAGCAATTTCTCAACTGAACTATTCGATGACCTAGGGTAGGATCGTTGATGCATCTCTGGCGATTTTTTTTTGGCATTTTCTCTCCAACTGTCTATGTTCCTTGCGGCTCTTCGGGAGTATCTGAAGTCAAGTCATATCCATTCCTTGATATTGTTCTCCCATCTTTTTGTTTTCTGTCTGTCTCTTGTTTCGGTCCCTTGAATTGTTCCTTGCTAATGTTCTTAGCAAGGTCTTGTGATCTAGTGGTGTTCTCATTTCATAAGAGATTTTATCTCACCGTTAGATAGCTACAAAGATGGTTTTCTCCCCCACCTGCACATTATTCTTAAGTTTTGCGATTGTTTGTCAACCTTTCCATAGCATGAACCAAAACATTTATAGTAATAGAAGAAGAATACTTACGCAGGGCTTTTCCTTTATTGCTTACACTAAAACTGCATCTATCTAGGGTAAATTGGAAACACGACTGAAAATCGACATACTGAGTTTTATGCAATTAAATTTATTTTATGCCCCTTTGAGGCTGAAAAAATACGTATAATTCCAGTTTCTGTACCTTTTTGATTTTTTTTATTTCGATCTTAATTCAAATGATCTTTCCGTAGCACATTTTTGGACTTAATTAACACAAAACAAAAATAGGCCTGAGAGACTTCTGCTTAACCTATTCCGGTGCCATGCGTTTTTATTTTTTCTCCCCTGTTTCATTCTAAGTGATCTATTCACTTTTGAGGCTCTAATAAAACTTTCTTTGCCTCTTTTGTCTTTTCGTGATGTTTCTCCAAAATACCTAGTGACAGAGAAAAACCGATACACCGGCTGTGATGAAATAAATTCTCCTGTTTTATTCCTCACCATCCAGTGAAAATAGCAGCCGATGGTCCAGACAGTGTGTACTCCAACGTTCTGCCAGGAAATACCGCAGTGTCTGTAGATGACCTGAGGTCCTACCTCAACCAGCACGCTGCAGACTCCTTCCTCATACGACAGTTTGAGGTAAGGTCTTTTTCTCAATCAAAGAGTTTGTAAAACCATTTTGGTCAGAGTCAAGTGCTAAATCTGAACCCTGTTTCATACTTTACAGTGAGTGAGCTTAATCTGTTCGATTGGTCAACACTGCCTATTCGGCATGTAATTGCAGAATCGGCGGTCAAGATCGACTAATTCTAGCGCAGGTTTACACATCAGGCGCACGCTTTTTCGGCGAGAATGGCTGGGTAAAAGAAGAGAGAGTTAAAAAAATAGAGCGCAGATATCATAGCGCCCAATCCACTAAATCGCTCTAAGAGCTTTACATGGTTCCGCGACAGGCGAATACCGACCAAATTACCTTCTGAACTCACAGAAGAGCAGCAAATGAAACGCATCCCTCTATTATACGGCAAGATCTTTCCCTGCCCATAGTCGGGTACCCCTTTAACGTATGAGTGAGGCGAAAAAAATGAATGTAAATAGGTATTCTCAAGCACTATACGTCGACATGACTAAGCAGGGCTTAAACCCCGGACCTCTAGATCCTTTTGCCGAGCGCCCAACACTAGACCACGACGCCACGCAATATAACGCTAATGTAATGATTGTGCTGATTTCATAGCTGCTCCTCTGGTAGTTCATAAAATATCTTGGAACATAATTTCTTGTCGAGGAATCGATTCACAAAACATTTCAGTTAATAAAGCGATTTATAAAAACGCTATTTAGTAGTGAAAAGAACTCCGTGGTCTAAATAATAGTGGTGCCATATAATTTTTACACATGTAGGCCTATTTCTAAACATGTTCATATCTGCTGCAAAACACTAAAGTACTCATGCCAGTTTTCACTAATTTTACCCTTTTGTTCTGTCTATGCTCTCGTAGCATCTTTAGTATTATCCAGACTGGATTATTGTAACTCACTGCTTGCAGGGCTTCCAAAAGATCTTATACAAAGGCTTCAGGTTGTCCAACATAGCGCAGCCAGATTAATATCACGAAGCAAAAAGAGAGAACAAGTCGCACCAATCCTATGTGGTTTGCATTGGCTTCCTATTGAGTACCGTATAATGTTTAAGATATGCCTAATCTGTTATAAATGCCTTAACAGCCAAGCGCCCGTGTATCTGTCTGAATCACTCTATAGATACACCCCAAATAGACCATTAAGATCGGCTGCAGATAACACGAAACTAGTAAAAACTGCAAGTAATTACAAGTTTTATGGTCAACGCTCGTTTATCTGCTTTGGACCAACTGTCTGGAACTCACTCCCTTTAACCATCAGGGAAGCTAATCTGCAAGCATATTTCTAGGTATACATTTTAAACCTGTAACTCCTTTTGATTTGTCACGTTAGATAAACTTAAATGTACTTATGTTGTCGTGAATATCATTGTATTTATTAGCATTTGTGAACCGCATAGAGCAAACTCAATTGTTATGGATATGCGGTATATAAATTCAATATATTATTATTATTATGATGATGCGAATTTCAGTGTATCCATCTAATAAACACCTACCCTCAGTAATATAAATAATTATTTCTCTTTTTCTTTACAGTCTATCCCTCTAGCCAACAGCTATCCCCAGAGAGCCGGCCTTACTCCACCAAACAACAAGAAAAACAGATACAGGAATATTGTTCCGTGTGAGTGTGATATTTAGAGATCGTTGAAATTTTTGTTTGTTTTGTTTATTCACAAAATCGATTAGAATGTATTAGAAAGCCTGTGCTTTAATTCCATGGGGTTATTTTAGATGCATTATCGCTTAAATTAAAGATGGATAGGAATAAATAACCATAATAATGATGGTCATAATGATGATGATGATGATAATAATAATAATGATAATAATGATGATGATAATAACAATAACAATACTTATCATCATAAAAAAGAGATTAAGTATTAATTAAACGAAAAC
>BMAT01010897.1:395094-407120 GCA_019649035.1 Elysia marginata
CAGAAATTCGAAAAATTCATGATTTATCCAATTATATATATAGAAACAGCAATTCTCAGTCAAGCTTACAGATTCTAACATTACGAACATTATAGTAAAGTCCACTATTATAGAATATAAATACATGCATTAATGAAAAGAAAATTAATGTTATCTCTCTCGCAGACACCCAAACACGCACTCTCCCCCCCCCTCTCTCTCTCTCTCTCTCTCTCTCCACCCCTCTCTCTCTCTCTCTATTCGTGTAGCATTTTTTCTCTTCCGTCCAAACAAAAAACAAAAACATGCACTCCTCTTATCCCATTTTGCTAAACGAAACACCCCTCCATAATTGTGCTCTTCATTTTATCAACAGAGTCAATTAGAATAATCTGTTAATTCTAGACCCATTAAAATGTTTAACGGCTCGGGGAAAAAACTATTTAGTAATCGCGTATTTCCTTGGAACGCCCTTAATCTTCGTCCTTGGGGTAAAAAAATGAAAATATTTCCTTGCTAGGTGGATGTCATCTTTCAGATCTTTTCTGTTCTGGCTGACGCTCTTTCTTCATATAAACTTTCAAAAGATATTATTAAAACCAATTACCTTACGTTCGTTTTTAATCATTTAATTTAGTCTTTTAATGTCTTTTTTGCTGTTTTATTAAACCAAACAATAATCGATTGAGTTGAGATGTTCTCCAGAATGGGCTGTAAAAAGATCTAAATTTTCTAAAAAAAAAATTTTAAAAAAAGAAAGTACAAGACAATTGCTAATCAGTAATCTCACTCATAGCAAAGTAGTATCTAAACTGAGACCTATTTTGGGTTATCCATTCTATCCATTATGGCCTACCGCGTCTCAGTTCTCCGACAGGATCGCCTCTGCAGCCTTTCGTATCTTCGCTGAAAATTGAACTCACTATTGTCTGTTTTGGGCGATGTCACTCAAAAGGTTGAGGTCGCGTTGGTTCCTCAGTTGAATTTCATTGTATTCTAGCTTAGGTTATACCTTACGATATACATACAGCTATATATATTAGGTGAGCACAAATAGTTCTTTTTAAAAAGTTCAAAGTCGAATTGGCAGCCAATCTGAAAAGAGTAATGGACATTAATCTTGGCCAATAATTCCCTATGAATAATACTATTAGGACTTAGCAGATATTTTTAAAAGAAAATTCAGTAGAATGTAAAAATCAAGACTAAAAAACTTTGAAATGATAGCTCTTAAAAACTGAAGGTCTTATCACACTGGAAACATTCTCGTTTTTATTTCATTGATAAAAGATGTCGTCATCAGTAATGTCAAGAGCAATAACATGTCACATATGTGTAAGCGTAATCGTCATTAGAGTGAGCATCATCAATGTCAATCATTATCTAGGTTATCTATTGCACTCTCACCAACACGATGATCCCTTTTTAGCAAATATATTTCAATGGCCCTCACCTTCTCCGTCATAACTACAGTATATTTGTAAATATCAGTGAAGTTCTATAAATAGAAAACGACTATGAACATTTAAACTTTGGCTTTGTTTTGAAAAACTATAACTTTTCCTCCCTTCACGTTAAGATCGCTATAAGAGCCAAGTCAACAGAAGACGCTATCCCCGCGATTGACCAAATGGACATCCATATGTCTGATATGCCCTGTGACAACGATCAGCTGGCGTGCTACCCAACTCCGCCATTCCAGGTCCCGCGAGACCCACAGGACAGCTCCCCGTCTTGTCCAAAAGAAGACGAGAAGGCAGGCGGGCTATCCTGTGACTTCAACTCAGACGCCATGGGCCGTCCAGATATCTGTAAATGGTACATGTCATCTGGATGGATCGCTAGGCAGAAGATAGACGGGTCGGGTGCGTTCCGTCTTGATTGGGCTTTGATTTATTTGTTAGATAATAATAAATATCATTTCTATAGCGGTATACCCAAAAAATAAAAGTTAAGACTGGCAAAAGATGTCTAATCTTACTGATATTGTGAATCTCAAAAAGCAGTTTCTTTGCAACCTGGTTAACAGCAATAGACATCGAGAGTTCTGAATCAAAAAGAATTCCCAAGTTTTTGACATTATCTGGAAAATTTATGGAATTCGTTCCAATCTTTAAGCAGTTGGTATCAATCTTGGACTTAGTTATCGCACTGCCGGCCAATAAGATATCTGTCTTGTCTTCATTAAGAACTAGCTTATTTTCATTCATCCAGGTTTTTACCGATGAAACAAACAGTTCTATTGTATTTATCAGGTCGCTGATGTTTTCTGGTTGACATGAACCGTAAATTTGACTATCATCAGCGTAAAAGTGGTATTTAAGGCCGAAGTTTTTTAATTCCCTAGCCAATGGCTGCGTGTAGATAGTAAACAAAACTGGTCCAAGGACAGAACCTTGTGGTACACCATATTTCAAAACATTGCCGGCTGATTTGACACCATCGACCACAACAGTCTGTTCACGATCTTATAAGATATAACTTGTTCACTTCTGAGAGATCTTATGGCTCTTCCACATGACGCATATGCCACACTTGAGTCAAATAATGGATTCTGGGAGGGAATCTGAAAAATTATGTCCCTATTTTATATCGCCTGCTTGCGCACGTCACCGTGTGCAAACAACAAAAACTGGTTTGAACAGGTCCGTCACCGATATACAGCTTTAGTATGGCAATACGCGTCGTGTGAAACAACCATCAGACTGTATCTAGCACAACAAAGGGGTTCTATCACAAAAGGTCAAGTCTACATGGTTGTAAATCAGATCTCCGTGATATCATTATATTTTTGTTGTTATACTTGCCTTTTTTTTTCAAATTGCAAACGTTAGTAATTTTCGGAAGGAAAGATCTGATAGCTAATACATGTACTTATAACTTGATGATTAATGCACTTCAAACATACCTATAGTAAAAACCATGACCTACCTGATCTATTACCTTTCGCATCTCAGTCACCCGACGTGGACGCCTTGGCACCTTCTTGTATTCTTGCTATCAGTTCACTCCACTGTTGCAATGTTTGTTAGTGATGTTAGTGATGGTGTAAAAATTAAGCTAAATCTGCTAAACTTTACTTTCAAAACTAAATTTTCTAACTTTTCAACATGATAGGCAAGAAGGAAGGCATTTTAATACACTTCTATCAAACTTGCTGAAAAAGAATCACATGCTTTGATCCTCATAATACAAACTTTTAAAATCCCCAGGTCGGTATGATACTCTCTATTCCACTTTAGAGCGAAATGCTGTTTTGCTTGGTACTGGAAGCCACATGGTTGGTTCAGTCTGTATTGAAATCCAATTTGCAACGGCAAACATCATAGCTAATCTGAGCAACGCATTTACTATATCCCTACAAGACCGGGGCGGCTGGGTTTTCTACTCGGAACATGCTTATAGTTATGATGGCAGCGACTTGACGGTGTGGAAAAGAAACACTTTCTCCACTTGCCTACCACAGAAGCAAAAATGGCAGGTCAGAAAACTTTTTTAAATGCTAGTAAGCAAAGTTTATGTCTTGTATTAGGTAGATAGCGAATCTATTTAGACGTTATGTTACTAAATCTTTACTTATTTTTCAGTAAAAAAAAGCACAGTTACCACTCGGATTTTTTAAACTTATTTTTGACTGATAGCTCAAGCAGGGGGAAACCCTAAGGGTTTTCTGATGACTTTTGTTTATGATAATAATAATAAATTTTAGTTCATGTTTTTCCAATATTTCCCCCGATGCTTTTCATTTGCCTTTTCGCTTGATATACCTAAGTTGCAAATCTACTAAAAAGATTTTTTTCAATTACGCGAGCATAACTACTTTATTTTGAAGAAGAGTCATCGTGGGGATCTTTAGAGACCACAGGTGTCCATGAGGCAATACATGATGACAGCTACTACAGCATTGAGTTGTTGGTGGTTGGCAATCTAGCCAGTATAAAATATAGACATTCTTTCAATCTCGCTTAAAGAAAAACAGTTATCTTAACTGAATAATCAATATCTGTTCCTTTCTGGTCATCACTGATTCTTGTCTATGGTCTTTTTTGTGCTTTAAAGGCTTTCATACACATTAACTATTAGAAAACTAAATGGCTAGCTGAGATCACAAAATACAGGCTGCGCTTGGTTTTCTTGCTTCATGTTATAGTTTTATTGATCACTTATTCAACTCTTAAATAATGAGAAACATGCATCTCCTATTACTCCACATTTGTGACATAAGTTTTGATACTGTAAGTTTATGCATAAAATCTATATATACCCTTTTTTTATAGGTGAAGATAGTCTCAAACATGAAAGGCCTGCAGCTCGATTATATCCAAGTGAAAACGTCTCAAACCCCGGAGTGTAAATCTACAACAATAGCTGCAACTGAAGCCTCCAAACCATCAACGTCACCGGAATACATCATATCAACATCTGCACAAACTACAGAAACTGCACGTCAGACTTCTGAGGGTTTTATCACAGGTTGGTTATACGATCTGACAAAACCACTAATTATAACTAGATGTTGGAATGTTGTAATGCGTTTTGTCTATTGCTACCGGACAAAGTTCTTCGGAGCCTTTACTAACATAGGATAAGACTGTGACAATAGGTCGTAATAATTCTATTGTTTTAAACAAAGTATTATAATAATAATAATAATAATAATAATAATAATAATAATAATAATAACAATATCTAAATTTATATAGCGCTTTTTACAATAATAAGTATTATATGTGACAAAAAAGAGATAAAAACTGTCGTAAAAAAGGGCCAATCATTGACATGGTATCTCCTCAAACTACATCACAGTGTATTATGATTATTAGCTGTAGCTGAAGTAACTTTACTGGTCATAAGAAAAAGAAAATAAATTCAAAATCTGCCGTTGTTGTGGTGGTACGCAAAAGTTTTGCCAGAATCACAACCGACAGAATTTTAAAAGATATTATTTTTTACGCTTGAAAACGGCCTTTACCTTCAACAATGATCGAAAACTTAAGAGCCTACACCTAAGGCTAAAACGGTAGTAAAAATGACACGTGGAGCCTAAAATGGAAGAATAATGATGGTCAAAATTTATACTAGATCTTGGCCTAATCCAGACACTGTATCAAGATATTTTTTAGATCTAGCTCTGAATCTGATTTAAATTGATTTCTAGACCAAAGTCAAACACTTAATTTAGTTTTTAAATCTAAAGTTGACCTAGATTCTACAGAATTCAACAAACGAAGTTAGGAAGCGAGTGAAACTACAATTTTGTTACGGGTTTGTGTTGTTCCACCTACCATTTTTTTTTCGAAGTGTGTAAAATGCGTCCGCAAAAATTAGGCTAATTGCCGAGGCCTTTTAAGGCACTGCTATTTTTCGGAAATCACTATGTCCATCATTAAAACTAACTGAGCCCCAGTCTTCTGGCTTTATCATCATATTGCATTCTCTAATCTCTAATGCAGTCTAAAAATAATAAGGCGTTTGAAGTCGGTTATACTCGTACAGTACAGTTAGTATAGCCTCTCAAAAGCCTGCATTTTCTAGTATACTTATTTGAGACAATACGGGCAAATTAGAGTGTGATTTTTTAAATTAGTTTTAACCACTATTTTAAAATGTCAGAGGATTTTGCCAGATCTAGAGAATGATTATATTACCTTAGCTTTTTTACATTTGCAGATATTTAATTTCAAAGCTCACATTTGCAAAATTTTAAAATAACAGATTTTCCAAAAGTAGGCCTATTGTTTTTGAAAAGTCCTATCGTTCCAAGGTATTTGTCACGGGTATCATATTTTCTTTCCGCAAAACGCTGAATTTCATTCTAATAGCAGATTAATCTAAAAATGTTCCACATTGAACGAGCCTAAAATTAAAATTGCCTGTAAATATAACTTCTCTAGAACAGAATCGTGAATTTAGAATAGGTTGCCGGATGTTTATATACAAGATAACAAGAGGAAGTGATTAGAAGAAATTCATGGTGGGAAGGTTGGTTGGTTGGTTGTTTGAATTTTGACGTCTCTTTTCAACTACAAGGTTATATCAGAGTCGGCGCTTGTGACAATTGAAAGCGTGCTGCCACACTGTGTGGACGGAGCGTTGCATACACTACACCCAGTCACATTATCCCGATACCGGGCCGACCAGACTTAGCACTAAATCCATAAAGCCAGACACCAGGCAGATCAGCTACTAATACCAATTTTAAAGTCCTTGGTTTGACTCGGCCGGGGATCGAAGCCGTACCTCCCGATCTCTGAGCGGGTGTCTTTAACGCTAGGCCACAGAGCCGGTCATGGTGGGAAGAGAGAGACACACAGACAGACAAAAAGAGAGAAACAAGACGAGTGGCTGGAGAGGATTGAGAGTGCAGGAGATAGGGAAAAGAAGTAGTAGGCGAATTAAAGTAGGAAAGATTGAAGTGAAGGAAAAAAATAACGCTAAAAAGAGGAAAAGGATAAAGCTAAAGCGACGATACGTGAGTGGAGAGTAATTTGGCATTTTTTAACCTTCCTCATAATACTCCAATTGGAGTCCAAGATAATTCTGGAAGACAAAATTGACCAGTGGTTAAGAAAGAAGGAGCTCAAAGATAGTGACGGGGAGAAAAATGCAAACAAGCAGATAGAGGGAGGCAAATAGAAGATAAAGAATGAGAAATATATAGAAAAGGCTGAGAACGGAAAAGCAGAAACAATGTGGGAACTTAGGGAGAGAGATTTAAGGAAAAAAACGCACTGGTAGAGGGAATGGAGGTGGAGGATACCATTAGATGAAAGACGTATAGACAGTATGGGGTACGTAGGAACGAGAGAAAGAGTCTAAGAGAGGGGCAATTTAAACTATGGACAGAGGTTCAAAGAAATAAAGAGAGGAAGTGATATTGCCAGAGAGGCAGATTATCAATCTACCTTACAGGTATCTCACATGTATACATACATCTAACAGGTATTGTATAATGGTAATTATTGCACATTTCGTTGTAATGACCCATATCAATATACATGATAATTGATTTATTCTTTTTTTTCCTTTTCTTTGCTATTAGTTAAGAAAAGGCAGTTAGGAACTATGCAAGGCAGCACAACAATGGGAACAACGAGAACGATGCAAGGCAGCACAACAATGGGAACCACGGAAACGATGCAGGGCAGCAAAACAATGGGAACTACGGAAACGATGCAGGGCAGCAAAACAATGGGAACCACGGAAACGGTGCAGGGCAGCAAAACAATGGGAACCACGGAAACGATGCAGGGCAGCACAGCAATGAGTAAAACGGAAGAAATTCAGGACAACACAACAATAGGAACCACGCCTGCCATAATTATAATAGTTCTTCTTTGTTTAATCATACTTGCGTCATTGGGTGCGGTTGCTTGGGAGTGCATTGAAAAATACCAAGAGAGGGTGTCTTGGCAACGCTTATAAAAATTGCCAACGAAGATATGGAGATTGTATGATTAGTTGGTTCATTGATTTCTCGATCTATTAACTGGTTAATCAATCGATTGACTGGTGGGTTTGTTTATTCACTATTATTCGTTGGTTAACTTGTTGATCATTTGATTTGATTATACATAGTTAATTGATTGATTAGTTGGTTGGTTGGTTTATTGGTTGATCAGTCATTGATTTGGTGATTAGTTGATTGATTCATTGATTGATTGGGTGGATGGTTGGTTAACTGGATAGCTGGTTGATTTGAATGGTTGATAGTTTGGAAGGTTGGTTGGTTGGTTGATTTGATTGTTGACTTTTTTATCGCTGTATATCAAAAGCTGAGGACGTAGGCTTACTGAACTGTAGACAAACTATTGGAATTATGAGAAAAGGCATTTTGCTTTATTGAGATGGATAGGCTTAAGTTCTTCACTATCATTGTATTATATGTGTCGGTCAAGTATAACAATGTCAAAGGCATCTTCAAAATGTTTTTTAAACTGTAGGCTAGACAGATGCCTATTTAAACCCAAAAAGGAAATTCGTGGTTCAACCTTGTTTGGTATTAACTTCATTGAAGCGAGATGTAAGCTGCAATGATGTGCTATAATTTTTTGGTATTTGATAAGGTTTAATAGAACGAAGCATGGAATGAAATGTATTTTGGTTAAGTAAGACATTTTTTAACATAACACATCACTGCATGATATGCCTAAAACACCCCAGGCCCCGGAATAATTATGTTTTCTTGCTTACTCAAAACAGCAACCAAACGCAGAGAGCTAAAGACTCCACAAGTACCTTATAATTATAATCACATGGCTATCATGTAAGAGCTTAATTAGGATATTTCATATAGTACTGATTATACTAATGTTTTAAATGTTCTCTGGAAGAGTTTCACTTTACACTCATGTCTATTGATATCCTTTTCTTCAAAAACGTTTCAATTTTCTTTCGTAATATATTTTCACCATTGAACGAAACTTAAGACAAATGTTTTCAATTAATGAGTTCAAACCAACAATCAGTGTTCCATGTTTATTTAAGGGTGTTTTCATCTAAAACTATGTAACTGTATGTTTAAGTTATTGGGCACCACAAGTGAAGCAATGGCGGTGGATCTTCAAAGTACCTTTTCCAAAATTTAAACTGTAACCTTCTCTTGCCTTTTTACACGATACTTGTAGTGTTCAAAGTAATAAAGAAATGCAAGACACAGATCTAGGTTTCATAGAGCAATCAATCTATAAGGCGATGTGTAAGTGGTGACTATGTAAAGATTATGCTTTATAAAAGTGTTGCTTTGATGACTATGTAGGGATTGTGCTCTATAAATATTTTGCTTTGTAAAGACTTCGGGTATTTTTAAACCTATTTTGCTTGGATATCTATGTAAAAAATTGTGCTTACAAGTACCTCTATGATGACTATGTAAAAACTGTTTTCGATAGTTGTTTTGATTTCATGACTATTTAATTCTTTTGTTCTACAGTTATTTTGCTTTGAATCAATGGCTATGTAAAGATTGTAGTCTATGGTTATATTTTGATGACTAAATAACGATTATGCTTTACAAGATTTCGTTTTGTTGATTATGTACCGATTATGCTCTGTAACTATTAATGACTTTGATGACTCTCTCTCTCTCTCTCTCTCTCTCTCTCTCTCTCTCTCTCTCTTTCTCTCTTGCATTATCAGCAGAAATCATAAATAAGCCGTCAAGAATCCGTCTTCACTGCGACCTGTCCCGGGCCTCTCTCTCTCTCTACTCTTTTTTCCCTGTGGCTTCCATCTTAGCATTATACTTGTTATGTTGTTGTTTGGTCTTTTCAGGACATATCCAATTCACCTTCTTCTTCTTTATCTTTATAGTTTAGCCTCTGCTCTTTCAGTGCTTGTCCTGTCCAATAGATCTTGGTTGCTCACCAAGTCATACAACCTTAGCCGCATAATCTGACTAAGGCACTTATTTATAAGCGATTGCAGTTTTCTTATTGTAGATTGACTGAGCCTCCATGACTCTGCACAATAATTAGTAAGTCAAATTCACATGTATTGTACAGCGTTATATTTATAAAGTTTTTGCTTTTTGGATCCATACATGATACAGTGATCTAGCCCGCCGTGTTTGTTAATTATACTCCCAAGATAGGTGACTGGGTTGAAATTTGTCAGTGGTGCTCCGTTCTGAAGAACTAGGGAGTCTGCTGCGTTGTTTCTCAACATCTTGAGAATACCCCTCTAAAGCTTGTGTTTTTTCCTGTGCGTGTCTTCCTCACCTGTATCAAATCTAACATTCTGCTGGAAATCCATGATTTGTGTGTTGTTTCCGCTGACCCAAGTCTTCTTCACATGCTACGTCCATCCTGGATTATCTCTTATTGCACAAATCTTTCTGGTCTTCAACGGTGGGCGCTTCCTCATCAATGGTGTCTTGAATTTGGAACTTGTTTCTTAGCTCTGTGATAAACCTTTACTTGGTAGATAATAGGGAAAGATGTTTCTAAGTTGCGTCCCTTTTTTAAGTCCGACGTCTTTTACAGTAGTAACTACAACTCTACATTTAAGAATTTATGTAGAGTTTCTCTCTCTCCCTCCCTCTCCTCTCTCTCTAACTCTCTCTCTCTTTCTATCTCTCTCTGTGCCTCTCATATCTCTCTCTCTCTGTTTGCCATTTGCTTTCTCTCTACTTAGAGTCTACAATATGTAAATTTAGACCTACATGTAAATATTGAACAAATTGCATAGCCCAAGGGTAAATCAACATTTAGATCCATAATGTCGAACTTACCTGTGATGAAATTATCACGGTGGTTTGGTGAGTTTGTACGTCTTTACCCATCCATTTGTAAAATGAATATGGGCTTTCAGAGACTCGTAATTTTTTAATCGTTCTAATGTATTTAAACTACGCCCTAGGACGAGCAAATTGAACAGGAGTCGCAGTAGAGCTGTGTGGATAAGCAAAATAATTTTTTAAGAAAGGAACATATTTCATCTATAAAATTACAGGCTAAAGAAGTGAGCTATCGGGTTTACGCCTCTTCAGACAAAAAAATAAAAACTTGCACGATCTAGTTGGCCTACTTACATTCTTTTTTGGTTTAAATAATTTTTGTTTACAATTGATAGTTCTTTTGATTTCTGTCTCTATGTAATTCCTTTACAATTTTCGTGGTACCCCAAGCCCCTTCCCATCTTGTAGCGCTCACTTTAAAAATATAATGTTATCACTTATTAAAAATAAAATGTTATCCCTAATAAACTCTTTTAATCTCTGAAACTGAACTAACTAACAGTAGTAACCACTATCTTGTATCAACTTGAAGAAAAGGGACGCTACTCTAAATCTATTGGTGACTCGTTATTGTACTTGGGTCTAAGACTGGTGCTCGTCTGTCTCTTGCGGAGCTCGAGTTTCATTTTTGCCAACACAAAAAAAAGATAATCTGACCCTACATCTGCTCCTCTGTATGCTCTAATATCCCTCAATGAAGTCCTAAAACTTTTGTTCATGCATAATATGCGATCTATCTGATTTTCTGTTCGCTGGTCAGATGAAAACCAAGTCATTTTGTGAATCTTCCTGTGATAGAAGACTGTTTCTCCTATACTAAACTCGTTTTCAGCGCATAAATTTGGAAACAATTCCCAATTTACACTCGTCTGACCCAGACCGTTGACTCTCATAATCTCCATATCGCCATGGTTGTTGTCCCCTACTTTTGCGTTAAAGTCGCCCGTTTTTCATGCGTATTTCACTGATAGCATCTTGGAGTCTCCTGTAGAACAATTCATCATGTTCCTTCCCTCTATTGCTGGATATCCCTATATAATGTAAAGATTGATGTCCTTTTTGACAGTTTGTAACTCAGATGTGACCAATCGGCGGGGTTCCTCAGGTTTCCATCAAGTTGAAGCTTTTCTAGCTTGCTGTGATAACACGATACTCACCCTCTCTGTGTAGTGTGCTTGTTGCCCTGGGTGTCTTGAATCTAATATTATGACGATATGTCCTGTTGCAAGCCGTTGTTCCCCAGATTGATTCCATCTTACCTCGCTTAGTCCTAAAATGCCCAGGTGATATCCATCCATCTCATTGGCGACTTGTTGAGCATTTGATATTTTGCACATGGTACGGATGTTCCAGGTCCCAAGTCTGGTGTTTCTCCTGGTCGATAGAGGTTCATTGGCTGGGTGGCTTCCTTTTGGCTTTCACTACTTCGCTTTATTCTACCTTCATCTCTCCCCGAAGTAGACCCTCCATCCAACAGGACAGGCTCTAAAATTGATTTCTTTGTTGACATTTTAGTATCAAGCAATTTTTTACCTGGATGGGGTGTTAGCCCATGACATTAAAGGTGTAATGGTTGTGCTGTATAGCTTTGTTGCTTTGGTGGCTGTGTAAAGATTGCAGTTCATAACTTTATTGTACCATTTAATGGTATTCGTATTTGTTGCCGTGTCACGTGGCTTATAACTGGTGACAGTTCATTGTTGTTTGTGTTACCAGCGTTTGTTTTTGAAGTCTATGTAGATGTAATATTTCTGGGCCAAAAACTGCATGCTACATGTTTACAGCTTAGTAATCCCGAATTGTTATATCT
>BMAT01010897.1:456800-472021 GCA_019649035.1 Elysia marginata
ACCAGGCATGGCATTTTGTCTCTTTTGTGATCAAAGGCTAGATTAGGTTATCTGGTGTAATTTAGTAAATTTTTCATTCACTTGTTACAAATTGTGAGGCATAATGTTTATTTTAAATATGAATCTGAAAACATTTAATTCTGGGGAAAATGTGCTAGGAGATGGAGGTGATAGTATTGGTAGGGAATTAAAAGAGTAGATGTCAGGAGACAGGGTTTTGGGCATAATTTTTCTTAAAAATGCTTCAGCTTCAGAAGGACGCTGTCCCCCTGACCCCCTACCAGGGCTCCGCCCTGGACCCGCAACATTCTAAATTTTCAGGCAATTATATTTGGGCCCACATCCAGGTCTAGTATTTTATTTTGTGGACAGGACTGGGGTTTTTCCTTGTTGTAGACTGTTAGTTAATTAGGCCAGTAAAGATAGAGTATTAAGAAATTTTGAGTGCTGAAACTCAAAAAGCTTTTATTGTCAATATTTGGTTTAACTTCTCTTGTTGCTTCTCAGCTGTTTGAAATACTCTCACTTCAGTTTATTATTCTGAAAAAAAAAAAAAGGATGCCTTTTTTCAAAATGGCCTTGACTATCAAATCAGTTATGCCTTTACCTAGATGATTTGAGTAACTGATGAGATATTGTAACTGTACCTATACTCCATGTCTTGTCTTTGTCTTCACTATGTACCGACCTTTCAACAGATAAGGGGTCTGAGCAGCATCAACTTCCTCCTGCGAGACACAGCAACAGCTGCCTCACAGTTGGCCAATATGCAGTCAAGCATGTCCCCCTTTGACCCTGTGGCGTTGGCCAGCAGATTAGTGTGTGGGGGCAATCAAAGTATCCTAGGACTCAGTTTTTCCCCTGGAGATGATAATCAGGAAGATAATACTCCTAATGGCGCAGCAAATACCAACCCAAATAGCTCACCAATAAACTCAGGAGACAAGAAAGATGCAGAGGAACTGGAGAAATTATACAGGGAAGCTGTGGAGAAAAACTTGGCTGCTGGGACTAGTAAGTTGATTTTTACTTGTTGTCATGGAGACCTTGACGTTAAAATATTAAAGATATTCAAATCCAATACCTAATACAGTGGCAAGGTTCTAATTCAGTGGATTGTTTGATTTGAGATGAGCATAGGCCAGCCAACTGTTCTGGGTAAGGAGAGGGAGTAAACTTCTAGTTTTATCGTCTAATGTAAAAATTCATCGTTAAAGGGATAACCCTATGGACTGTGTCAGACTTAAGCCAAACGTGAACTATATCATAGATTGATTCTGTATGTACTTCTTGATCATCTAAAATTAAAGTTATGAAAATTTGCCCGTACATTAATGTATAATTAAAGAAAGGGTCTTTTGCTTAAAAAGAAAAATAAAACATAAAAAGTGACTTTGGGCCTTTGACAATATTCAACTATAAGCCCCCAAAAGCATTTTGTTTTGATGCAACATGTACTGACCCACCTCACATTTTTAGGCATAGGAATTAAACACTCAATTTTTTTTGCCTTGTACTTAAATAGTCAAGAAAGTTAAATATGTCGTATAATCTCATCTCCTCTCCCTCCTCCCCATTCATCGTTTTTACTCTGTTAGGACAGCAGTGTGCGGAGCTGTTTGCTCGCCTAGAGACACAGGAAATGACACGAGTTTTGTGGCGACAGATCAAGCCTATTGCTCTTGGAGTAATCAACTACACTCCAGAAAACCCAGCTACAAGGAGAATTATTACAGAGGTACATAAAACTATGGTAGTGGATGTCAGCTATTGTTTTTTTTTTCCACTGCTCCTTTTATTCCTAATTTTTATAAGGCTCGCATGAAATGTTTTTTGTTAGCTGTACTAATAAATTTTCCTGGACCAAAGTTGTCATTACTACGCATAATATTATGTCTTTTAATGCATTAGATTATGAAAATATGAATTTGAGAACCCATCTTTGTAAATGTGAATATTTGTCTCGCATTCTATCCAAATGAGTTTTAAGTAGAATGGCCTAGTTTTAAAATATAGGCTTTCAAAGCTGAGTGGTTATTCAGAAGTCAGTTTTATTTTATTTTAGATATTGACGCTAAAACCATTTCTGAATAGTTTTCATACTTGGTTCATATCAAAATTTCATGTTTTGTGTGTTTAATTTTAATTGGTATGATTTTTTAAGGCCTTTGCACTTTTATAGTTGCCTAAACTCTGAACCCAATTTTCTTCCCTCTTTAAAATTTCACAAGTCCTAACACTGCTAACCTTTGAGACACATTTTTGACATTTATTTCAATGGCCTTTAGGTATATATGATGTAAAACATCATTACCTTTCAAATCATGCAAAATAAAAATTGAATAAAAAATTTTGACCAAGTACTGGCACCGCATGTAGACATTTTGTGGGAACTAAACCCTTTAGTTTTTGCAAAGAAATATGATAATCTCTCAGTTTTCACTCTTTTTGAGAAACTTGAGTAAATGCATTATTTAAAAGATCTACAGCTTTATATATCTGCAGCAATTGATTTGAAAGCAAGGCATGTATATTTTGTTTTCTTTCTCTTTAAAGTTTCCAGTCATTATACACACCTCTTACTGCCTTTTACTCTTATAGCCATGTGAGGGGTTAAGAACCATTTGATTTTTGTAGGATAGTCAAATTGTCAACGGCCATAAGAAGCCTCAAGCCTCCCTCTGTCCCAACATTAATTCTTCATTCTTAACTGAGAATGTAGTCTTGAAAACAACTGTGGTAAAGAATCTTGCTTGTAATTTTCATAGCATCTATCTCTGTTTAGACTAGCTTTGAGTTGTTTGTTCATAATTAAGTAAACATTTTTTTAAAAATATTGAATAACTTACCATGCATAAATTTCTGTCTTAACAGGCATCTCGTACCTTTGATTCGATTGCTAGTCTCTTGAGTCTTGCAGTGGATATTGAGTCAGCCCTGCCAGCTGTGGAGAGCTTTCTAGAAAATGATATTGAGCCCATCAGGGTATGTACAGTGAGAACTCATTTGAAGGTTTGCTTTAGCTACATGTCAATTGGCATCATAGTCTAGTGGTAGGCACTAGGTTTTCGGACAGAAAGGTCTCGGGTTCAATTCCTTCTTTTGGTAGGCTGATGTTTAGTCCTTGAGAAAGACTATTCACACACATTAAAGGGATACTGGACTATAAGCAGTGAAATATCTTGCCAGTACCGTATGCTAGAGTGATGCGCTGTATTTGCTGCTAATCAGACCACAGGGAAAAAAGATAACCAATTTTTAATCCACCATAATGAGTAGTTAGGACTCTATACATAGATTTCCCAATTCCTGTTGTTTTGTAGACATGCTAAATACTTCTATGTGGACTGGCAATGATTGTTTCAATGATTGACTACGATATTTTTAGTTCACTCTTTTTAATAGAAATTTTTCATGTAACATGCCGGAATTATTTTTTTATGCGTTGTATACTCTCAAATTTTTTCACTGTAAGAACGTTCCCAGCATTGCATATCTTTCTGCCAACACAGTGAAGAAACTTACTGCGTTTGTCAAAGTTTGTTCATTGTTTGTTTCATCTCTGTTGAGGAGGAAGCAATAAATGTACAAACCTTTGCCAAGCGCTGGGAGCATCCTTAAGGTATAAATAGAGAGAGTTAGTGATGCTGAGAGCGTTCTTACGGTCAGGGAGAGTTAAGTCTTAATAGTTTGTAAGTTAAAAAAATCATGCTTTGTTCTAAATATTATAATTATTGCCTTGCAATGTAAATACTGCAGTGTCCTAACTCAGTTGGACTGGTTGCAAAGCATCTTATTGCATGGCAGTATCTTGACCAAGAGCTTAAGCTATAGTATGATCTGATAGGCCTTTTGTCAATTTTGATAGATTTATCATCGTAATGATATGACCACTTGATCAAAGCCACGATGTAAACATTTTTTTAAATTGTTAATCATTACTTATGCTGTGAAAGCTTATCCCTTTTTCTAACATATGCAACATGTTTAATGGACAATTTCTGAAGCTTAAAATCTGAAATTTGGTGGACTGAAGTCAGGTTTTAGAAAAATAAAATAATGGTTAAGGGAATCCTAATGCTGAATATTCATAGTTGAAAAAAGGTATGTATGGAAGGAATTATTTTGGCATTGAATTAATTGCTTTTTCTCCAAAGTTTTTTCTTCAACCATCCTATCTCTTTCACCAGGAGTTTGTATCAAGCCCAGTCTGCAAGGAGCTTATCTATGCGGCAAATACGGTTTTGCCATCTTACATTGAAACAATCCTGTCCATAGAAAATATTAATCTGGACGAATCACTGTGTGACCAAGTTGCTAGGTTCATTGCTAGGGATGGACTTAACAGCACCTACGACTGGCGGGATGCCCTGAACAACACCTACAACCTGCTGCGGACTGCTGAGCCTTACTTTAGTGTAAGTCAGTGAAATTTTTAGAGTAGAAACTTTGCATACACTCGTAGGTTTTTAGAATAACCCTTTGTAGACTTTTTAAAAAATCTTTAACACGTTCCAATATGAGGAGACACTTAAAAGTACTCAACAACTTTTGAAGGGTTTTATTTATTGGTTATAAAATTATGTATTGTACTTTTTACGTAAGGCACCTCAAGTGTTACACTTCATGTGAAAGGTCAAGGGTGAAATATTTTATGGCAAAATGTGAGTTTCTAATAATATCTGCAAATCGGTTCTAAATACAGAACCTGCCAATATTGTAGCCAACACTCTAAGCATTAACTCTTTGGATTAAAATATTGGCCATTTAGTTTTAAGAGGGTAAAGCATGTGTTACAAAGACTGGCCCTCCAAACTAAAAATAGTATAAATTTAAAATGATCGACACCTTATAGAGTTCTAACAAAAGGCCTTTGTCTGGTTTAAACGGTGTTTTGCAAGATGAAAAGAATGCTTAAGTTTAGAATAATGAGATGAAAGGTTACATAAGAAACTAAAATCACCCTCCCCCATCCTTCCATGTGAATTTTTTGTACCAGTAACAATAGTTAGTTTTGTCTGTGTTTATGTTTGCAATACAAGCACAGACTCTTGTTTACCTCTTCTTCCTCAGTGTTTTGACTTGAAAAAATTTATAGGATACAAAGACAAGATTTCCTGGACCATGGCGAACTTAAGGCACCTTGCTAACGACACACTATGGGCAGGTGGGTATCAAGCAGAGAGTGATGTAGTCAATTCACAGCAAGAAACAACCCTAGAACTCTTTGAGAGCATCATATATGTCATAGATTTTTTGGACAGTTGCAGGAAATATGTCTTGTGTGTGCTTTTTCTTTTTTTTTTAAACATGAAGCATATGGAATTAAAACTTAACTGACCGAGTCCGGTGAGCTGCACACAGTTTTAATTTCGTACTTTTGCCTGGTCCTTAGACCTAAATATGGACTGAGATGATGACAGCAGCTTATGGAGCTGGTGTTTGTCGTTGAGCTGCTTTGTGCGGCTTATGGGACTCAAGTACTTCAAACTACGTCACCATTACAAAGTTTGAACGAGGTTCAAATTGTGGCTGTAGTGGAAGTCGTTTGGCACTGTCGAACTCAATCACTAAAAGGAAATTCTTTCAGTCAGACTGTCCGTCTTTTGATAAATGGCAATTTTCTGAAAATGAAGAGTAAATGGACTGTGCGAAGAGAAGATTGTATAATTTCAAGCATAGGAACTACAAGCGTTTGTCCTTACTTGTTTGAGACCAAACTGATTTTTGCAATTTTATTTTGATTATTTTAGCCATTGTGTTTGACAATGTCAACACTACCGATGCAAATCTTCCTTCTTTGGTCAAGTACACCATAAGGATGGACTCGGAGAACGTTGACAGCACAAAGAAAATCAGAAACAAGTGAGCCGTTTGAGTTAGCTCTATTGACACTTTCATGCTTATTACAGTTCAAAATCTTTGTACTGAAAGATCAGACTTCAAGGTCTAACTTTATAATAATATAATGAGGTTTCTTTATGTGTAAAATCTTAATTTTCTTCATCTTTTATTTCCATTTTGTTCTGAACATGCTCTCTATGAATAACTAAAATGTATCTTAGTGTGGAGATTAAGGACCTTTTTCTTTTTCATTTCCTCCAAGCAGTTGTTCCTAGTTGTCATTACTCCATGCAGTTTGTTTTAAAAAAGTAGTGTCCTATTTTTTCGTCATATCTTTATGCATTTGTTTCTCAATCAGAAAGTTTGATATTTTGTTTTCATATCTCCATGCAGTTGCTTAAGTAAATAGTTAAGTCACCTTCCTAGTCTCACTACTTTTTTTCCCATAGGTACTGGCGTCCTGGTGCTCGTTCAGGCCTCTCCTCCATGAAGTACTGGCTGTTTGGATTCATCTACATTCAGGACATGATTGACCATGCAATCATCAGAGTCCAGACCAATGTCACCCAGGAGCCAGGCGTCTACACACACCAGTTCCCGTACCCCTGCTATGTCTGGGATAGGCAAGTATTCAAGGATACATCTGATTGGGTGTACAAAATTCACCTTTAATGGAGGAAATTCAGCCAATGTAACTAAGTCAGCGGAAAAGTAAACTTATTGAAGGAAGATTTTGGAAACCGATATATCTCACTTTAGATTTTCAGTATAATTTGAATAGAGCTGTTCTCTTAGAGCACTTCAAACTGATAGGCCAGCCCAGCCAAAATCTAATAGCGAATAGAGAGATTACGGCTTCTTCTTAAATGGAGTATGGGGCCTGCATTATGTTTGCTTGGGATGGATTCCTAGCTGATTCAGTTTTGCTCATAGTGGAGGCTGTTTTAAAACACTAGAAAGTGTTCAGAGGGTACTCTCATTGAGCAGGCCGATTAAGCCAGAAATTCACATGTTTTGTTTTTTTTGTCACTGAAGTTTACCCCTGGTTGTTTTGGGATCTGAATTTGGATTAAAAAGAAAAGCTTTCCAGTCTGACGCTAACTGTAACACAATTCATTTACAATTATCACAAATGATATGCCAATCTAGTAGAGAACCACTGAATTCCAGTGAGGAGAGCATATTCTTTATTTACTCTGAAAACTTAGTTGCCCTTATCCTCTTTGCCATTAATTTCTTAAATACTTCAACAATTACAAACTATTTAAAAGTCATCATTTTTACTCAATTTCACAATTTGTGTTGTTTTTAATTTTTCAGGTTTGTGTTTGCAATTTCCCGTAGCTTGCCCCTGTTTATGATAATTTCCTGGATCTACACTGTGGCTATGATTGTGAAAGGTGATAAATCATTGTAAAATATAGGATATTCCTTTGCTTCATGGAAGAAAATTTTGCATTAAATTGTCATGTGATTTGGAGTGCTTCTTACATATTTTGTTTTATCAATCATTAATTTTTATAGTCAACAATCACAACAGCAATGAACTTCTATAAATTGAGAGTAGATCAGGACCAATTTTCTACGATTCAATTTGACAAAGAGCCTTTTAAATAAAATCTACTGTGCCATAAACCTATTTCTTTTTTAATTTTGCTTTGAAAGGAAATGTCTCTGACTATACAAAAGTCAAATCTTTATTTTTCAACCCTTCAAAGAGCATTTTAGAAAGTGTCAAAAACTCAATATAATAAAATTTATGGAAAAGAGGATAGGAAGTAGACTGGAAAATACTTGGAAAGTCATGCAGTATAGTTAAGAAGCTAGCCCAGGACTGAGAAAAGTAGAGGATGTTGGTCTGTGGCCTATACCCTGACTCAGGGTTACAAATGCAATGGTGATGATGATGATGATATTAAAATTCTAGCTTGTAACTGGTTTATCTTGACTGCCTCACAAACGAGCACTGGGAAACACTCATAAAACTGGGCATTGCATCCCCCACACCCACTTACAACACTTTCATCTAAATAAGACATGTAACCAGATAGTGACACAAAGAAAGATTTTACAACTTTACAAATACCATCTCTGTTTCTAGGTATTGTGTATGAGAAGGAGCAACGCTTGAAGGAAGTGATGAAGATCATGGGGCTTGGTAATGGTGTCCACTGGCTTGCTTGGTTTATCAACTCGTTTGTCGTGATGATTATCACTGTCATACTTTTCTGTATCATCTGCAAGGTGCGTTTATATCTTTTTCTCTTGACTGGTTTTCCTAAAAATTGAGGGGTTGATTTGGTTTTTGTTTCGTTTTTTTTTTTTTAATTTTTTGGGGAGGGGGTTAGCGGAAGATGAGGTTAAGGAATAAAAAGCTATTATCTTTTCTTTCTTACTCCGTTTGTTAATAATTATGCTTTTATACTTGAGGTTGTGACATAAAGACTTTATGTGTTAGTAGTGATTGTCAACAAAGGGTTTTCAGAAATAATGTACTCATGACAGAACTGTAAAAATGATTTGCTGTTATTTATCTATCAAATCACATGATAAGGGTCTGTCGCGAATTTTGACTGAATTGATCAAGAAATATAGAAATGGTCATACTCAAAATCTGTCACTTGGGTTGCAGGACAAAATTTTTTCCTCCCCGCTTTGTCTCTTTTTTATTTGCATTTTCATCTTTTCTGAGCATTCAATTGTAGACCTTATGAATCTGAAACACTATTTCTTTAGTGTCAAAATTAACTTACATTCCTTCATTATTATTTGTTCTCTCGACTAGTCTGGTAAGGTTCTGGAGTACTCCGACCCTACTGTGGTGTTTGTCTACATGATGGCGTTCACAACCTCTACCATCAGCTTGTGCTTCCTGATCTCTGTGTTCTTCAGCAAGGCTAACCTGGCCGCCGTGTGCGGCGGGTTCATCTACTTTGTGACATACTTGCCGTACACCCAGCTTGTCCAGTGGGAGGATGAGATTACCACCACTCAGAAGATCGTTGCTGTGAGTTGATGATGATGATGATGATTGCAGATTGTGAAAGATTTGTTAAGCTAAAGGAAAAGTCCATGGTTGATAGGGTAGGGAACATTGAGCAGGATCCTCATTATCTTTGGCATATATAGCATAGTGAGGTTGTTGGCCATTGCTTTCCTTGTAGCTTTTACTTTTGCTGAGCATAAAGAGACCAGGCTACACAGTTATGTACATGCGAGAAAATTAAAAGTTTGCCAAGCCTTGGGATCAAAAGGCGAGACTTGTGACATGATTATTGATCACATACCTGATGAGAATGAGATGGGGATAACAAAGTTACAGCTATCTTCAAAATGAGAAGAGCTCTGATGTAGTTTGATTGAAGGAACTGGAAATTATGTAAACGACGATAAAATTGTTTTCAGTCAAACTTTTCTTATGAATGTTTGATATGCATATGGTCTTTACACAACCAAAATATTGAAACCGTGACTGAAAATTGTTTATTTAACTCTTTAACCATGTAATTATCTCATACTTCTGATCTTAATTTTTCTAGATCTAAATCTAAGCCTAGATCTACATACGATTACAACTTCTAGATTGCTGCAAAATCCGCTAAAAGATTTCATTTAGCTTCTCTCGGAAGTTCAATCTACTATGGGGTGTCAAACTATTTTATAGCTTTATTCCTATATCGTCTTTCTCCCCTTCTTTGTTATGACTATACATTGGATGCTGCCACATCGGACGCCTGCAGCATCCAACCGTAGATATAAAATGGTGCACCGGACGTTGACAGCGTCCAGCTATTGTTATAGAGTTAAAGAATGTTTTCTTCATTTTCAAACACATTTACCCCTGATTTTTTAAAACGGAACACTGGGTACATTCTAGATTAGATAAGTTAAAGGGGATTTCCAACAAGACATAAATTCTCGCCTCCAGGGCAAATGAGTCGGAAGTCGGAAATTCTTTATTTTTTTCTATCTTATATTTTTAATCAGAAGAAGGTTTTATATCTTTCTTCAAAGTGTTGATGATCTTATGCATTGTTGTTGTGAAGTTCAGAAAATTGTCTTTTTCAAAACAACAATGTCCTTGAAGGTGAAAATTGTGACATGCAACTCATTCATGAGATATATATCCTTATGTATTATAATGTGTTCCGGCTGGACTTATTCTATGGAACTACTACATTTTTATATTAAACTTTAAATGATCTTTCCTCTTAAAATTAGGTTGGGAAGTACATTTTGTATTTTTAGGACAATGTTTGGCCACTTCAGTATTTCATATTATATCATTTAGTTTGATATTTATGGAATGTAAAAAATGCACATTTACAATTGTTGTGATGGTGTAAACAAAGAAGGATGTAAAATTTTTGTCGCTTAGTTTTCAAAATGAATAAACATGGGCTGCAGTTTTTAGTCCTTCATATTGTTTTTGTGGTAACATTAAGGCACAATCATTGTTGCATTGAAAAAGTATGATTGAAAGAGAGTTTTTAGGCTATTTTAGGTCTTTGTCACATTTTACATGTTTGTTTTTTATACTGTTATTGCAATAAGAAGATAAAATGTTGCAGCTGGCATAAATAAACCTGAACTAATAGATCATTCTAGGAAAATGACATTTCTTGTAATCACTCTATTTGAGTCAGATATCAGAAATGTTAAGCAAGAAAATGTCTTTTGAAAGTGGATAAATTTCCTTCTTTTCTCTGTTCCTTACACGAACTAAAGTGTTCAAATCTAGTTGAAAATTGTAGATAATTTCATGCAATGTTTAAGGTTTGGAAGCCCTGAAAAATGTTTTCCAAGCAACTGATGTTCTGTTATGTGAAGATTTGGGCCTCAACTTTTTAAGGCTAGTTGGGAGACTGATGATGGTCCTTTGCTTCTGGAGCTCTTGCTCGTTAAATAAAATATATGCATATGAAAAAATGTTCTAAAGACTTAAGTTGAGAGTTCATTTTCTTTTCAATTCCTGGTTGTTGTTGTTTTTTTGTTTTTTTTGTAGTAAGCTAAATGAGAAGTATAAGCAATTTTACTTTTCACTTTTATTGTGTTGCAGAGTTTGTCATCCAACATTGCCATGGGATACGGCTTCAGCTACTTCTCTCAGTACGAGGAGCAAGCAATTGGGGCTCAGTGGAGCAACATTGGCACAAGTCCCGTGCCAGACGATACATTCAGTCTGGAGGCCTGCATGTCTATGATGTTTTTGGATACAATCATCTACTTCTTGCTCACATGGTACATTGAAGCTGTTTTCCCAGGTAAGTATTGTCTTTGCCTTGAGAATCATCTTTCTTATTTGGTGCAACGAAATGATCTCCAGAGCCATTTCTATTGAAAATAGCACGGCTTCCCCTAAAACTGCGTTAAATATTTCACAATCCAAGCCCTATATTTCCTATTGCGGTCTTGTTTGGAAAAAAATAAGTTGCATTTATTAAATTGTATAATTGCAGGGATTTTCGATTTTGTCTTTTATATAATTTGATAAAAATATAATGATCATAGAAATAGAAATGGTCTGATCTTAATGCAACCATCTGTCATGTGACTGCGGGATACTTGCCCTTACTGCTTTAGCTTTTCTCTGATATGGCTTTACTTGAGCCTGCAGCTTTTTTGAAAATGGTAATAGCAATTGTCTCTTTAGACAACACAATTTTGTTTATGGGGAATAATATGTAAAAAAAAAGATATGCACTGCGCAAAAAAAGGTAAAATATTTTACTTTTCCATTTTACTTTTTCTTAAACTCTTTTTTCCCCATATGACCCAAATATCACTAGCATACTGGAAAAAATGATGTCTTCTTATATTCTAGGTCAGTTTGGCATTCCCCGCAAGTGGTATTTTCCTATTCAGAAGAGCTACTGGTTCGGAGACAGTGCTGGCGCGAGAGACAAAGTTCAGGCAGACTCAGAGATTGCTATTGATGAGATCAGAAGTAAGGTTTCTTCTTTAGGTTGCTTTCTGGTTTTGTTCACTTTCATCAGGCAGGCAGCATAGGGTATGCATCGCTTTGGGACAAGAAAATCCTCTAAGTTATAAGCCCTGAAAGTATATGAAACATGATGTGTTTAGAACAATCTACTTTGATGCATGCTTTTTTCGAATCTTGCTTTTTGTTTATAGAGGGGAAGCAATGGCCTTAGAGGTAGATAAATTTTTTGGGATGGTCTTCTGCCTAGATTACAGCCAAGCAGAACTTTTTATAGTTTTCTTTTGGAAACTTGAAGGCTTTTTCCCCCTTTCTTTAAGCTCCATGAACAGATCATATGTCTCTGGTCTAGGGCAAATGAGTCGGAAGTCAGAGATTCCTTTTTTGAGAAAACGCCAGCCATTTAAATGTCTTTTTTCTTTTCTTTGTCTCTATATCTTAAGTCCACGGAAATTTGAATATCAATTATTCAAATTATTCATACCTTTATGAAATTTTTTTACGTTTGGAAGTGTAGAAAGATGTCTTATTAAAAACAGCAACACCTTTTGAAGTGAAAATTTCGGCAGCAGGCTCATTCACCGTGGACGTGAGACATTTGTGATTTTATTTTTTAGCTAAATACAAAAATTTAGCAAACCATTTCAACTGGTATTTCTGTTGAAAAAAGCTTTAAAATCTTGAACCAGGTTAGATACAGTCAGGCCCAAATAATTTGAATCTGGATGATTTAAAATAGTTTCTTAGTTCAAACCATGTTCAATTTTATCCTCCTTTTGTAGTGTAAACTGGTAATTCAATTTGTGGATAATTTGAAGCTAAACTTTGGTCCTGTGCAGTTTAAGTATCCGAATTAGACTGTAGTTATGAATGCTTCTTGCAATGTCAGGGTCTCAGAATATTTTCCTATCTGCAATACATTAAAATGTTAAGCATCTATGTAGTATCTTGTTACATAAGTAAACAAATCTTGGGAACATGCCTATTAATACATCTACTGTCCCTACTATTTACTGCATTTTTTTCCACCCTGTCCGTGAAAATTAAAACTTGAAAATTCATAAGTGGCACCTATGGAGTTTAGGATATGGAAATAAAAACAAAAGCCACAGCTTTTTCTTCTTCTTAATTTCTTTTATTAAATACCTTTTCCTCTCCCAGACCACGGCGACCAGTTTGAGCCTGATCCTTCAGGTAGGACCGTGGGTGTAGCAGTTCGCAATCTTACCAAAAAATACAGCAAAGGAGACAAGTTGGCTGTTGATGGACTTTCCATTAACTTCTACGAGGGTCAGATCACTTCATTCCTGGGACACAATGGTGCTGGAAAAACAACTACAATGTAAATAATTGTCTGCGTTTTTTTGTGTGTGCGTTTAAGCAAGTTGTTTAAAGTTGTTTTTCGTGTGTGGGTTTAAGCAAGTTATTTAAAGTTGTTAAGATCTCCTTTGATACCAATTTTTTATCTTACTTTTTTATGGTCTTGATATTAATTAGCGAAAAAAAATTAATACTGTTTTCAGGGTCTAGAAGATGATTATTTTTTTTAATAATGTCAAGCACACAGATGCTTTTATGCAATGTTTTAATGATATATATAAGTTATGGATAGAGAGATCTCATAGCATTTATGTGTTAACATCAAAACTGATAACCTTAAAAAGGAATATTGCTATTAGACAATGTCCCTTTTAGCCCTTCTATGTAGTCTAAAAACAAGTGGTAAAATACTTTATTCTGTGTTTACGTCGGAAAATCTTTTATTGATTGGCATTTTACAATAGCTTTAACTTCAAAACCTAAAGTTATACTGAGCAGGGCTGTTGAGTTATCTAGTACAAGTGCCAATATCTGAAATGTAATATTCAACTAATTTTAGGTGTATCGGATATAAATGAAGAAAATACAATGTAAGTTCCTTTGGAATTTGACAAATTTTCTTTGTAACAGTCATATGATAATGTTTTTTTCCTCAGGTCCATCTTGACAGGTCTATTCCCACCAACACAAGGCACAGCTTTTGTTTATGGTCGAGACATCCGCACAGAAATCGACCACATCCGCAGTGGCCTTGGCATGTGTCCTCAGCATAATGTCCTTTTTGACCTGTGAGTCTCTGTCAGAGATGCTAGTTCTCCCATTTTACAGGAAATCCCCCCCCCCTTTTTTTTTTTACAATTCCTGTACTTTTTCTTTGTCTCTAAAGTTGGAAAGTTGACAAATTTAAGACTTTCAAATCTTTTTAAAAACTTCGAAGTTAAGATTCATGCCTGTGTAGTTATGGATTTGGATGTAGAGTACTAAATTAGGAAATAAAAAAAAAAAAACTCTTTAGTTTGAGCATTATATTCTGAAAAACTTATCTTTTTGTTTGTGAGTATACCAAAGGTTTTATTCAGGCAGCTTATGAATACCAGTGCCAGGCAGCAAACTTCATGGACGTCTTAAAAACATTCCTGCTTTTTGTGTGTTACAGAATACAAAATACAGAATACAGAGTTCTTTATTAATCCCACATGGTGAAACTAAAAAGGACGAGTTCCATCACGATAAGAAAAGAAAAAAAAGAAAAGCATGTAAAGAATCACTGTTATGTACATATATAACTAAAAATCTCTCTTGTCTTGTTGGACATGTCACTTGTTGTTGGTAGCCTTGTAGTGCTATTTTGGGGTCACTTTTGTTGAAATCCCCCACTACTATTTTAAGTGCACCTGGGCAAATGATTCCAAGTCGTTTATGTGATCAGCAAGGCAGGCTGTTGATTGTGTGTAGTTTGCACTTGGTGGAATATACACTGTAGTTATTAATACATATGGGAATTCTCTTGGAAGGTAGTCAGGCCTTGTGGTGACGGTCAGGATTTCAATATTTGGTTCACAATATGAATATTTTTGGTAGCTTTTGTTGGGGTTAAACGATTAAGAATTTCTACACACAAATAAACCTCCTCTAGACTTCTTATTTGATTTTTCTTTATTTCTGTTGCTCCTAAAAAGGTGAATCCTTCAATGTCTCCACTTTCAATGTCCTGGTGTTGCCACGTCTCAGTGAAACACAAAAAGCTACATGTCATATATCCTTGGCACGTGTTAAGTTAAAGCCCAGAGCTCATCCAACTTATTATTTAAAGATTGTACATTGCCTGGGATGACAGAAGGCAAGTACGGTTCGAAGCCTCTTTTCTTATTTCTCTCTTGGGCTCTTCCTTTCTTTGCCGTTTCTCTTAATCTAATTTCTTTTGTTTGGGTTGAAAGCTAAAGGCGAGGATCAAAAAAGCTGTTAGATGCCTGTGTCTCTGCTTTGTTCTAAATGTTGTTTACAGCTTTATGCAATTCTTATTACAAATCTGCCAAACTTGATTTAAGCACGAGTTTTAAGTTTGTTTTGAGTTTATTTTTTGTAGGGGTTTTTGGTGGGTCTTTTTTTTTTTTTT
>BMAT01010897.1:488145-499926 GCA_019649035.1 Elysia marginata
AGCTCAATCATACTGATTTTCCATTTTGAGGAGTGGCAGGTCTGCATTGTTATCCCCCTTCCCCCCCTCCACACACACAGACACACCATCACCACAAAAAAGCTTAAGATAGGCACTCATACGAACAAGTCAAAACTTTCATTACAATGGGTTCACAAAAGCTGGATTATCTTTATCTTAAATGCTTACCATTGTCAAGATGTTTGATACTTTAGAGGAAGAAAACCAGCATTGTCTTACTACTCTTTACCTCCATTTGTTGAAAAAAAAATGAACTCTTTTCAGGTAGCAGATAGTCTATCTAAAGTGACTTTAATTCAGCAACACATTAGACTCTTCTGTGCAAGAGAATTTTTTTTTCAGTTCTACTCTCAGATGTACAGGGGGATGCGGGTGGTGGTGGGTTAGTTAGGTTAGGTTGTTTGAATTTTAACATCTCTTTTTAACTACAAGGTTATATCAGAGATGGCGCTTGGGACAATTGAAAGCGTGCTGCCACACTGTGATGTAAGGAGCGCTTGCATACACCACACCCAGTCACATTATCCTGACACCGGGCCTACCAGACTTAGCACTAAATCCATAATGCCAGACACTAGGCAGATCAGCTGCTAATACCAATTTTAAAGTCTTTGGTTTGACTCGGCCGGGGATGGCACCACACCTCCCGATCTCTGAGGTGGTGATGGGGGTGGGGGGGTAATATTACTAATTGGCAAAGAAACTCATCTTTTCCCGTTTTCCTCCATTGTCTGTAGCTATATTGTAATCTATTTTTTTTGTATTGGGTTTGGGAGTTAAATTGCCCTGTCCTGAATGCCCTGCCTTTTACTTAAAACCCTAAGATTTTTTTTGCAGGAAATGATTTTTTTTTTCTAAATGATTATTCCATTGTTAAGGAGCTCAGAAAGTGGCATAACTATTCTCAGGTAAAAGAAAAATTTCAAACATATTTCTGTCATGACCGAGATAAAAATGCTTTGTCGACATTGTACATGTTGATTATTATGATTATTAGATGCACTTTTTAAAAATTAAAAAGGCCAAAATTTGTTCATGCAGAAAGGGGTGAGTGTGTATTAGTCTCTTGCAGTAAATGATTACAATACTACATATATTTTCAAAATTGTTCTGTTGCTTGCAGTAATGACAACCCTACAAGTCGAATGGCTGAAGACCTTGAGTACAACTTAGTGGCAAATCCTTACTACGGAAACAGATGCATGAACTCATCGGTCTACACAATTGAGTAAATACACTGCAAAGACTTCTATCTATATCTTTTTTTTTTAAGCCATAAGGCTTAATTTACTTTAAACTTTTAACTTTTTCTTGCCTGGTTGAACCATGCACTAAGAAATAGATGACTTTTGGAGTATTAGTGTGCAATGATGAAAAGCCCAGTATTGCACTGAAGTGGAAAGCAAAATTATAAAACTTAACCCTCTCAGCCCTCTGCCCCTGCAGCTGACAACCCCTCCCAGCTGGGCTCCTGAGCAAAACAACTGAATTTGTAGAAACTGAATGCCTTCACTTACTTTGCCAGGAATGTTTACACTTCCAATCCTTAGAAACACAGTAAAGCCAGATGCTGGCTTAGTAAAGGTCTCTGCCTATCTGCCGTATAAATTTTCTTCAATCAGTCTAGGCCTATCTCTTCCACCACCTAGATCCTCAGGTCTAGATCTAAGTCTAGGTTCATCTGTAGAACTAGATCTAGATCTAGAGCTATCAACAGTCTCATCAATGTTGAGATCTAAATCACTTTCACTATAGATTCATCACTGTAGATCTAGGGGTATTCCTGATCGAATTCACGTTTCAGAATAAAAAATTTGCTGCAAAGACATTGTTTCTTGAAAACAACATTTGTAGTTGTTTCCCTGACAACAGCCACTGTTGCTCTAGCGCTTGCTTCATTGTGAAAAATTAGTCAAAATATCAAAAACCACAGCGAAAACACAATTAAATTATACGGGGAAGCCATTTGTAAACATCTGAGCTCATGTGAACAGGAAAAGTCCAGTGATTGGCCGATTATTTTTAGACTATGATACACCTTTTTTAATACACCTTTGCATCCCGGAATACCTGGAATCCGGTAGTGAGTAGTTTAACCTATTCCCGGTATACCAGGAATCCGGTTTGGTGGGGTTAATGTTGAGAGAAAAATTTTGTATCAAAGAATTATGGTTGATTTAATAGTCAATTCAAGTGTTTAAACTATTCTGTTATGCCTTACTGTTAATTTGTTTGCTTTGTGCCACGACTGTTACCGTATATCATATAATCACGACCTTGTTTAATCATTACATAAATCATGACCTATACTATAATAGACACCTCCCCGTGATTATGGGCAAGTGAAATCCGCCATGGCCCTGAGCGCCACTTTGAGTTCTACTATGTCAGATCCAGCAGTTGAGAATAAATGATACACAACATGAAATTACAATCTGGTTTGTTGTTGGTACAAGAGAATGAATGTTGAACGCCCAGAGCTTACAGAGCATGACAACGACCTGCTGGTGAGTCAGATGTAATAAAGTCTTATTAGTCTTTATATTTAGCGTAAGCAGCTTTATCCAGATTAGTAGTCCACTTATATTCCGTTGTTTTCAGTGGCAAAAAGTGCTTGCCCCGCATACGTGGTAGAGAAAGCAGATGGAGTCCAAGGCCAACCCTTGATGATGTTGCCTATTCTGAATGCCCCTGTGTTAAAGGCTTTCAGAGATGTCCTCAAGGTTAGTATTACATCCTTCTCTCTCTATATCTATCTCCTTTTTTGTACCTCTCTGTCTATCTATCTCTTTGTCGTTTTCTTGCTTCTTTTCATTTCTTTCTTCTTTCTTTGTAGCCTTTTCTGTCTTGATCATTATAGGCTAATAAAAACAGCCATTTTTCAAGTACTATCATACCTCTCACTATTTGCCTGGCCATCCATGGATATGATGATGTGGATTCCATAAATCAAAGGATACCAATGTTCAATTATTGCATGGGGGCAATGCAAAAAGTGCATATGTGTTGTATTGCCTTTTAGTTTTAGTTGTATGGGTTGCTTGGTAGGACGGTGACCAGACGAGGAAATAACTTGAAATAACTCAGTGTTTTATTCTCTTTCTTTACCTCAGAAGGAAGAAAGTGAGCAGAATAAAGACTTTCAAAGGCGGAAGAAAAACACAAAGTTTAGCTTGTCTGGCTATAAATTTTCATTGATTAGGTTAGATACAGATCATTGTATCATAAAATCAAAATATTTTTGCATCTTTTTAGTTGGTTTATCAAAGAGCAACGGCTAAGCCGCAGTAAGTACCAGTACTTGGCGATATACTTCATTGATTCTTTTAAAAATATTCCTGCTTTTTAGGTGTAAGTTGCTAGTATCCCTGCTATATAAATCTCACATTTAAATTTAAATTCAACATTTTGTCTTTTGAAGTTTATGTAATGGGAACATGGCCCAAGTTAATTGTTCCAAGATAGACATTAAAATATTTATTCTACCTTATCTTATATTTTCTTGTTTGAAGCAGTTAAGTGAAAGTGTTTTTAGAATCAAATTTAATTCCAGCGACAATCACATTTATCATTTTTATAATAAATATGCAGCAAAGAGACCTGAAACACATTGCATGCAAAAACTTACACTGGTTTCTCTTTCTTTTTCTTCTTTTTTGCAGATGCATGGGGCCCGGAATCTTCCAAAAAGAAGATTGAAACAAACGACGTCCTTCATAATATGACAGGATATAATGTAGAGCATTGGCTTATGAAGAGCATGGAGGAGTATAGGAAGAGAAGGTGGGTTTAATGGACAAAGTGCTATTAATAGCCAAGGAAAAAAGGATAGAAAAAGAATTGTGTGTAAATTCCAATTTACTCATGAAGATTATGGCTACACGCAGAGCTCAATACTTTAAGCAAACTTGCCAAATCTGAGAATCTTTCCTTGAGGCTCACAATATGAAATGCAATCCCATAACTTTACAATGTTTAGTATCTTTCACAAACTTGAGCTCACAATAAGAAATGCAATCCCGTAACTTTAAAGTGGTTAGTGTCTTTCATAAACTTGAGTCTTACAATTCATTATAATTTTCTAATTGGTTGAATTTTTTTTTTATTAAAAACCCTTTGTCCCATATTTGTGGAAATAAAAAGCCAAACCTTACTAGCCACTTTTGACCTCTTTATTCTGGCTGAAAGGTTTGGTGGCTTCAGCCTGGGAGAGGAAAACCCTCTAGGACGATTCAATGCCAGCCAGCTGTCCGCCAATATTGACCGATTGGTCCGGGCTGCTAATGGTAACCAGTCCATCTTCACTGGGTCTGAGCAGCTGTGGCGAGACCTGGAGGCTGTGCTCACTACTGGCTTTGTACAGGACAATGTTAAGGTGAAGACATGGGAATGAGAGAACGTGCAAGAGAAGTATTGAGAAGGGGTAGAGAGGATGAGAGAGATGTTGGGAAAGAGATGAGGAGGAGACAAATGATGACAAGAGAAAGATAGACAAAAAGATAGGAAGGAGTGAAAGTACAAGAGAGATCTTGAGGAAGTCATAGGAAGGAAAGAAAGGAAAGAGAGCTATAGAGAAAGAGATGGAAAGACGAGAATGGATAATAGAGCTAATGAGAAAGAAATGGGAAGGAGGTAAATTACTAGAGATAAAGGAAGGAAAGGTAGGACAAAAGAGATAGCCTGACCTACATCCCCTCTAGTCTCAGTCATCCAACGCAGATGACTTTGCACCTTCTTGTATTGCTGCTGTAAGTTCACTCCACTGGTTTCTCTCTTTGAAGTGGTTCTTAGTGTTGCAAGGTCTTTTTGGCTTTTGAGGGTGAAAGTTAAACGAATTTATTTATTGTTGTACAGACAATATTAAAGAGGTGTAAAGCTAGTTACATTTTTTAAAAATTGTGCAACTTAAAAATTTTTCATAAAATCTTGGTACTGTAGCAAGTTTCAGATAATTGACGAAGTCAAAAGGTAGTTAGATCTAGACATGAATGGTTTACTTTTCACTCAGTTGACAGAAAGTAAACAGGAAGTCGTGGCGTGACGTAATACACAAAAACAATGACGGAACGGAACAATTTGGTTTGAGAGTGCGATACACACCTCCCCCCAGCACAGACATCTCACTGAGTGACTGAAAACGCATCGGCAGTCGCACTTGTCGCCCCGTGCGTGGCGTGAGCTGTCTGTGGTGAGTCTGAGCTGCAGGTTGTCCTCGAGTGTCGTCCGTCTCAGTGGCAGAGGGCGGCCCCGGCAACGCTGGAGGACGTCCACGCCACGCTGGTTGTTGCAGCTGGACCGGTTTGGTGTGGTCCACTTGCGCCTGTCTGAGACGGTCTATTGATAACCGTTCTGCGCGACCGCCCATGTCCACAAGAAACGTTTTCTCGCCAGGCGCCAGCACCGTATATGGGCCGCTGTATGGTCTTTGAAGTGGAGTCTTAACGGTGTCAGTGCGTATGTAAACATACTTGGCTGTGAGCAAAGATGGGGGCAAGTATGTGTGTTGTTTACTGTGGTTGACAGTTGGTCTAGGTGTGAGAAGTTGTGTCTTGGCTCGGAACGCAGTCAAAAAGTCTGTAGCCGACCAAGGCGAAGCTTGAGAAGGAGTGAACTCGCCTGGAACAGTAAGAGGTTCACCATAGACAAGCTCTGCTGACGAATATCCCAGGTCTTCCTTGGGCGCAGTTCTAAGTCCAAGGAGTACCCAAGGTAGCTCCTCTACCCAGTTGTTGCCTGTGAGTCTGGCTTTCAGAGCTGCCTTGAGAGTGCGGTGAAACCTTTCGACCATTCCGTTGGCCTGGGGGTGAAATGCTGTTGTTCGGTGTACCTTGACTCCAAGGCGTTTAGCGATTTCAGTCCACAACGCAGAGGTAAACTGTGAACCGCGATCCGATGATATGTCCTCCGGAATGCCAAAGCGGGAGATCCAACCACCCACCAGCGCTTGAACGCATTCTGCAGTTGTAATATTTGAGATAGGAATCGCCTCTGGCCACCAAGTGTTGCGATCAATGATGGTTATGAGGTATCGCTGACCACAGGACTCAGGAAGCGGGCCAACAATGTCGATATTAATATGCGAAAATCTCTTTTCTGGAACGGTAAACGTTTCGAGGGGAGCACGAGTATGTTTTTGAATTTTTGATGATTGACAGTCGTGACACTCTTTAACCCAGGTGCTAACTTGACGTCATAGGCCATGCCATATGAATTTTTCCGAAACAAGCCTGATGGTGGCCTTAACCCCTGGATGTGAAAGGTTGTGGACAGCCTCAAATACGGAGCGTCTGAAATCTGGAGGAACAACAGGGCGAGCTCGGCCAGTTGAAATATCGCAGAGGAGTTGGGGTCCTTGGTCTTGCAATTTGGTACTGGTTATTTGCAGGTTAGTGAGCGCTGTCTTGTATGCTTGGAGGTCTGCACTCAAGGTTTGTGCTACAGCCATAGCTTGATAGTCGATGCCTAACGAGACCGCTTTAGTTTCACTTTCGGTGACAGCTCGCGAGAGGCAGTCGGCAACCACATTTTTCTTTCCAGATATGTGTCTAATGTCAGTGGAAAACTCTGAAATCGCAGACAGATGCCTCTGTTGACGAGCTGATTGCAACTCCTTGGTTTTTGACACTGCGTCAACTAAAGGCTTGTGATCTGTGTAAATGGTGAACTGTCTTCCTTCTAACATGTAGCGAAAATGACGTGTAGCCAAGTAAATGCCCAGGAGTTCTCTGTCGAAAGTACTGTACTTAATCTCTGGTTTACGCAGTTGTCGACTGAAAAATGCGAGTGGTTCCCAACGACCATGTGCGTACTGTTCCAGGACAGCGCCGATGGCCACATCAGATGCATCGCACCTCAGAGCGATTGGACAGTCCGTGCAAGGATGGACCAGCATAGTTGCCTCTGCCAAGGCTTGTTTGCTTGCAAAGAAGGCTTGGATCATTTCTTTGGTCCAGTTGAGAGCTTGACGCGGTTTGGATGTGTTTATGACTTGATAGAGGGGGCGCAGGGTTGAAGCGAGGTTAGGGAAGAGGCGATGGTAAAAGTTCATTATACAAAGGAACTCTTGAAGTGCTTTGACATCCCTTGGTTGCGGAAAATCCTTTACCGCACTAACCCGAGATGGCATGGGCACTGAGCCCGCCGCGTAAACTTGATGTCCCAAAAAATCAAGCGATGACACTCCGAACAGACATTTCTCAAGTTTGATTACCAGTCCATGATGTCGTAGGCGATGGAAAACTGCGTTGAGGTCATCGATATGAGACTGAGCTGAGGAACTGGCCACCAAAATATCGTCTAGGTAGACAAATGCATAATCTAGGTCCTGAAGTACAGTGTCCATAAGGCGTTGAAACGATTGTGCTGCGCATTTTAATTCAAATGGCATGCGCAAAAATTCCCACAAACCGAACGGTGTGACTACTGCCGTTTTAGGCACATCCTCTGGAGCGACCGGGATCTTATGATATCCTCGAACAAGATCGATCTTGGAGAAAATGTTTTTACCAGCTAGACGAGCTGAAAAATCCTGAATATGTGGTATGGGGTAACGGTCGGGTACTGTGGCATCGTTCAGTCTGCGATAATCCCCACAAGGGTGTGACCCTCCATTGCTTTTAGGTACCATATGCAGAGGGTATGCCCAGGGACTGTTCGATTTCTGTATTATACCCATCTTCTCCGTTTCAAGGAACTCCTGCTTCGCAGATGCGAGTTTGTCCGGGGCTAGGCGGCGAGCTCGGGCAAAGACAGGACGGTCTTTGGTTGGAATGAAATGTTTCACGCCGTGCTTGACTTCCGCAGTTGAAAAGGTAGGCTGTAAGGGTTCAGGATAGCCATTGAAAATTTTTCGGAACTTGTTGCTAGTGGGTTCTATGAGAGCGAGAACTGAATCAACAGAGATTGAACTGACGGAGCAACTAATGTGTGAGAAAGAATCAGCTTCAATCAGTCTGTGACCTCTAATATCAACCAACAGGTTATGCTGGCGCAAGAAATCTGCTCCTAAGAGGGGGCGCTTGACATTAGCTGATATCAGACGTGCATCAAAAACCCGGTTGTCGAAGTGAAGGTGTACGACTCGGAAACCATAGGTCGCTATGGAAGACCCGTTGGCAGCTTGCAAATTTGGTCCTGTGGCGCCTGACACTTTATCTGCCCATGACGCGGGAGTTATAGAGACTTGGGCACCAGTGTCGACCAAGAAGCATCTTTTACACTTCTCGTCCGTCACAAACAGTTGTGAAATTTTCGATTCCGATGTGGGTCTTGTTGCCGCGAAACATAGCGGACCAACAGATTGGCAGTTTAGTGCTGGTCCGCTCTCCCGTTTCCCTGGTTTACTTTTCTCTTGAAAGTTTGAAAATATTTGCAAGGGTTGGTGCATCGTCTGGCATTTGATCCGAACTTGCGGTGGAACCAACAAATAGAGTCGATTTCCGAAAGATCTGCGTGCGACCTCATTGGCTGCTGCACTGTAGTACATACTGTGCCAATCGGTGTCAGGGAGTTATAAAGGTTATCAGCCTCCTTCGCCAAGGCTCTGTAGTCGGAGTTGTGGGAGGAATTAGCCAGTGGGGCCCGGATCACTTCTGGCAACAGCCGTAGAAAAATATGCCGAAAAAGAAAGCACGGCCTATGGTCCCCTAACAGAGCAAGCATTTCATCCATAACTTCAGAAGGTTTGCGATCCCCCAGTTCCTTAATGTCTAGTAGCGTGGCTGCTTTTTCCGCTTCGGATAACCCGTAAGCATCGGTAAGAAATGACTTTATGGTGTTGTACTTACAAGTTGGAGGGGGTGAGGAAATAACTGCCAGTGATCTTGGCGCTGTGGCTGCGTCAAGAGCTGCCACTACGTGGTAGTACTTTGTCTCATCTGCTGTAACCCAACGGAGTGCGAACTGGACCTCTGTTTGGGCGAACCATGCCGATGGTCCAAAACGTGGGGAGTTTAAGTGCTACGGTTTCAATAGACATGATGCGTGTGTTGCATGTGATTTAGATCTAGATATAGACCTATTTTAAATCAATTCGGGGTCACCAATGTAGCAAGTTGCAGATAATTGACGAAGTCAAAAGGTAGTTAGATCCAGACATGAATGGTTTAATTTTCACTCAGTTGACAGAAAGTAAACAGGAAGTCGTGGTGTGACGTAATACACAAAAACAATGACGGCGGAACAATTTGGTTTGAGAGTGCGCTACAGTACTTTCATTTTTATCCTCAAGGAAGAAGGTACGCACATATATATTGTCTCTACCTGAAAAATCTGATGCCATGTTCCATCCAAAATCTCATGCAGTCTTAACTGGTGGTCTAAACATAGCAAGATCATCAGGCATAATGCTTGATATAGATTTAGGACATTTTAGCATGAAGGCCCTTGTTTTCTTTATGAAGAAGGTACCATGCCGCAAAACTTTTTTTCTTCTCCCTCCCCATTCTTTGTTGTTTTTTTTTTTAAACAATTGTGCACATTCCTTCATTCTCAGGTGTGGTTCAACAACAAGGGATGGGCTTCCAGTGTATCCTACATGAATGCCATGAACAATCTGATTCTGCGTACCCTTCTGCCTCAAGATAAAGACCCGCGCAACTACGGCATTGTCACTGTGAACCACCCACTGAACCTCACCAAAGCTCAGCTTAATGAAGAGACTCTGTAAGGCTTTACTTATTTTTTTTCTAAATCCCAAACTCAATGCTTAATATCTTTGTTAAATAAATATTTAATGTTTGGGGGTGAGGTGGGATGCAGGATTTCTTTAAGTTTTTTTTTCTTTTAATAAGCGTTATCTTTGTCAGGAATCATCCTGCGGATACTACAGAACTAAAATTCTTTTAACCTTGTAAAAAACATAGAATACATTTCTAAGAGCACGAAAAAGGAACAATATCTTGCGACCAATACCGAATGAGTGGGATGTTGAAAATTTTTATCTAAGAAAAAATCTATTAAAAGTAGATCTTCCCCTTTTTCAAAAAGTTGTCATGCATTTTTTTTAGTTTAGAAGCTCAGAAAAATGCATTGTTCAAAATAAAAATGCCTTTCAAAATGAAAGTTGTGACATATACTCATTGAACTAAAATTTGTGTCTCACATACAGTGCCGCTGGACAATCAAAGTGCAGTATCTGCAGTGTAAACCATATGAAAAAGATATGGAAGATACTGCATTTTGATTGGCCCCATCATAGGGATTGCCTCTCTTAAATGTATTTTTTTCAAATCTTAGAGTTTATTATGAACTTTTTTAATTAGATTTTTTATTTATTATTTTTCAGGGTGAACAATGCTGTGGACCTGGCAGTCGCTATCTGTGTTATCTTTGCTATGTCGTTTGTGCCCGCTAGCTTTGTGCTGTTCCTGATAGAGGAGCGAGTGTCCAACAGCAAACACCTGCAGTTTGTGTCAGGGATCAACCCCACAGTGTACTGGATCTCCACTTGGATGTGGGATATGGTCAGTGAATACACAGTCGAGTCCATGTCAATGAAACCTGGATGATTTGAATGTTTGCAGATTATCGATTTTATCCTCCTTTTGCAGTGTATACTGATAATTCGATATCTGAATAATTCAACGATAAATTTTGTTCTCATGGGGGTGAAATTGTCTAAAGTAGACTGTAAATGATTTTACTTTTGGCGTTTCAGCGTTTTTGAAAGATGATCTTTTAAGGTGTACCAGCACTTTAAGCTTATTTAATTGTTTGGGTTTTTTTTAAAGAAATTATTGACATTATTGTAAGGTAGTAACAGTTGTTGTTATTATAGTTAGTATTATTATTATCATCCTCATCCCTCTTTATCTCAACATTTTTGTCCTTTTCTGAGACCAAATTAGTTGAATTTTGTAGGTGTTGTTTTTGTTTGTTATTATTTTATTTTCAAGGAATCGTATTTGAACCCACTATTTTTTAAAGGCTTCTCTTAGGTCTGAATGTATGAAACTATTTTAACTTTATCAAGGATGTAAGACTAAAGGTCACACGCTTATGTTTTGCAAAGTTTCATATAAAGGATGTTTTAGATACTGTTCATTTCTTCTTACGAATTTGAGGCACATGGTTTGATATTATTATCATTATATAGCCAGGCTTAATTTTATATATCTCTCCTGACTTTATTGCTTAATCATATTTGTAACTAAAACTGTATACTTCGCTTTTATATAATTTTCTATTACTTGACAAAAATATTGTTCTGGAAAGGTTTGTTTATGTTTTTGCAGCTGAACTATGGCATCCCTGCAGTTTTGTGTATTATCATCTTCTTGGTGTTTGATGCAAGGTCCTACGTCTCTTCCACGAGCTTTCCCTGCCTTGTGGCTCTGCTCTGCTTGTATGGGTAGGTATATGAACTAAATTAAGAAGAAGAAAAAAAGAAAGATGCTCTCTGCGAGTGCATTTTTACCAAAATATAATGATGACAAAAAGGTCACAACTATATTATAGACTTTCTTAAAAGTTAGTGAATTGCTTGGCATTATTTTTAATTATTCAATTTGCAGTTTGTTGGTAAAAAATGAATTACTTCTGTTTGATAGCAGTTTCACTGGGTTTTTTTTTTCAAATTTAGATATCCTTTTTTGTTTAATATGTGATTAATATGTGATACTTGTATAATTATTTGCGATAAAGTCACTTATTTTATAAAATGGTTAAGCGCTGTTTTGGTGGAGCCAGGTGTGTGCAATTTATTTTATGAATTGAAAAATCTATTTTCTTTTTTTTTTCTTTATGGGGGGGGGGGGGGGG
>BMAT01010900.1:143142-155093 GCA_019649035.1 Elysia marginata
AAGGAAATACAAATTGCAAGAGTGTCCCATAAAGGTGTTGACTTTAAGTGGATTCCAATGTAGTTATGCAGGTTTAATGTCCTAGTCATGATACTGCATTTTGTTTTACATCTTTTTGTCTGTGTCTGTGATAGAAATATGCCAAAAAGGGCTGTGTGATGTTTTTAGTGTCTCTGAGTAAGTTTCTTTCTCCAGAATCATAAAGATTTATGAAGAGCTCACTCTTTTTTAGTGTATGTGTGTCCTTTTTTTTTTTTTGTCTTGTTTTGGTCATTCCTGCTTTGGCTTCTCTGTTTTGTGTACTATGGTACACAAATGATGTAAAAATCAGCAACATCATGTACAGCTGGATGCAAACAAGCATGGATTATTTAGTAGTATTTGTTTAGCCACAAGACCAAACAAGACAAGTCAGACTTGAATGTTTAAAAGTTTAAATGTATTGATACCTTCGTTTTTTCAATGTTTCAGACTTTGACATAAGCTTCTACATCTTTTCACCAATAATTGATAATTTCAATTCAGTTTTTAAAATTGGGATTGGGAGGTAAGAAAAACGTATTGTTTAATAAAAGGATCTAACAATGCCTTGAAATATCAAAATTGTAACAAAAATGCAGCTCATTTGTTAATTGTTATTATCCCAGAAAATTTTTATGGAGTCTGCATGTTTAAAAAAGCATTAGATGTATTATTATTAGTTTACTATTAAATTGGGAGTTTTCTATGCATCACATGAATTTTTTTGTTGTTCTCTTTCTTTTGGTGTATTGAGGTATGTCAGTTGATACATACATGTATAATTTCAAAACGTACTTGCTTAGTTTGATTTTGGACTATAAGTTATTTTTGTAAGTAGGCCAACCGCCAATACCATACTGACAATTTGATTTTTGTTTCCCTTTGTGCTATTTAAATCTTCCTGTTAAAGTACCTTAAGCAAGTCCCTTAGAAAGGCTAAGCAAGGAACTTTGCCATGAAACTTCTTTTTTTAAGGAACGTAGTTGCAACATGGTACAAGCTATGTTTCTTTAAGTGGCAAAGAGGTAGGTGTTAAAGCTACTATATAAGTATAGGTCGAAGGTTCGAATCATACTTAGGGCAGACAATTCAGGCGTTTTCACATAAAGTCTACTTCTCTCCACTGCTAATTTCATACCTTTAAAATCTTTCAATCATTTCATTGGATTTGCACCTTCCCCGCATGTTGTGTGCGGAAAACAGACTACTCGATCCAAAAATTTTTTTCATTAACCAGCCGACATTTGAAATTTTAGAGTGCCTCATTAAACCTTTTTTACACTTTATGTATTGCAATAACAAAAATTATTTTATTCATATCAACTGGGCTTTCTCCATGTTGGATTTGTTTGTATGTGTGGCAATCTCATGAAATGAGTTGAGTTAGTTACAATGACATTCAATTTCAAATTAGATAGTTTTACTAAAACTGAAAGTTTTTCTTCGTGAAATATATACAGTGCACAGTCTTAAAGGATAAAACCTTTAAGGATAAAAATACCTGGTAACACATTAAAATTTTATAGATTTGTTGGGAAACACATGAAAATTATATCAGTTACAGACGAAATTTTTATTTCATTATAACAATTTAGCATCTTTTCAAAAGTAAAATGCACTGTACAGTTCAGTTAGGTTTCCCAACAACAAGAACAAAGTTTAACTGTAAAAAATTAGAAATTGTATTTAACAATAATATCAGTAACTACATTACATACAAATGATCAAATTGGTACGTGGGGTTCCTAATAAAAAAAAGTCCATTTTTTTTTCTTTTTCAACCTTTACAAATTTCCTTTCAAAACCAGCAAACTTTAGAGCAACCTGGTTTTTTACAAAATAGAACTAGTAAGGAAATTTAAACTAATGATGGGTCTTTTCTTGGCATGTTTAGGGTATGTTATTCACTTTATTAGCAATAGAGCTATCACATAGAGAGACAGAAACAGAGAATAATATATCAGAGAATAAAACAGCTAGTGTTGGAAAAACTTGTATGACTATTTGCGTTTTTTTTTTTATCATTGTGGAAACCTCTAAAGGTAAATCCCTCTGTGCCCATATAAAAAGTTTATTTTCTCCAAAGTTTATTTTAAGCAGTACCGGTATCTTATAAAGGAAAAAAATGGAAAAGGGCCAAAAACCTAGTTTATCTAAACCCAAAGTTCATCTTAAACAGGGTTTATCTAAAGCGGATTTCACTGTAGGGGAAAATTTAATTAACTTTACAACAATATGACGTACATATGCCTCCGGTCCAGGGTCAGCAAGTCTGATGTCGCAATTTTCATCTTCAAAAATGTTGCTGTTTAAATAAGGACATTTTTCTTAGCTTCCAAATGTAACAAATTTTAAATAGTTATGATGCTTTAGGGAAACAATTTTTCACATTTTTTGAAAATTTTAGATATATAGAAAAAAAAAAGAAGAAAAGATAAAACTTTCAACAATGTTTTCTTGAAAATAAAAGGCATTTTCGACTTCAAACTCATTCACCCTGAATGAACTACATGTACATATAAATTTTATTGCTCCTAGTCCTAGCCCAATGGATGGCTCAAAGTTTGTGTCTTAGTGCAAAATCATCCCTTTTTTGTGTCTAATCAAAACATTGATAAAAAAAAATGGTTGTGGAGTCTATAGGCCCTAATTCATAGTTCGGGAGAATTTAGGCCGAGTTGACAACTACTAGATCTATACTCATTATATGGCAATGTCTAGTTGCTGCGCTAAGGTTAAATAGCATTCTTGTGAAAGTCAAATCAATGCAAAGTCACCTCAGTTTTCCTACATGTATTGGAATCTGAATAAAGTGAACAGTTTAATTTAAGGCGTTTAGAAAGAGTACACTCTAGATACAGTGAAATCTTCTTAATGTAAACCCATCTGAGCCCAAATAAAAAAGTTGGAAAGAGACCAAAAACCTACTTGATCTTTTAACCCAAAGTTCATCTTAACAGGGTGCAGATTCCACTGTAAACATTACAACAACAGCAAAAATAGAAGAAAAAAAAAGAGAGACACAAAAATGAGAGAAGAGCAAGATTTTCGCTCACAGTATGTTGACTTTAAATGGATTATACTGTATTATAGGATGTCAAGTTTATCTTTGTTCATCACCACTTAAACTGTTAAAATCAACATTCTGTGAGCAAAAATCTTGCTTTTCTCTTATTTTTGTGCCTTTTTTTTTTCCAGTGGAATCCTGATAAAGTCAACACCTTGGGGCCGAAAGTATGTGTTGTCTTTAAGCAAGAGTTGGTTTTAACCATAACAAAAATATAATAAAATTACAAAATGGGAATGAAAAACAGAGTTGACTTTCAGCAAGAGTTTCCCTTAAAGGTGTTGACTTTAAGTGGATTCCACTGTGATTGTAAACCAACTCTTCTCCTCACACACAAACAGGTGATGAACAAAGATAAACTTGACATCCTATGGGAACAATCACACAAATATAGCACAATATACGTGCATGTAATCTATGACATCAAGCAAACTATTTTACATACATACGTTTTCAAAACAGTATAAAATCTAAAGTGTAAGGCATGATACAGTCTGATTAAAAAAAAACAAAAAAACAAAACCAATATATACAACAAAACAAACTATGAAATACTCAAAGAAGATCCCTCAAGATAATTATGGACTGCCTTTAATCAATTTTACCCTATAACTTCACCTGATCTTAAAAACTGAGCAAATTTCTCAACAACTAATGATAATTTAATGATATGATGGCTCATAATAATAGATTTCTTTTAGACCAGAAAACAAGTAGGCTTACACAATATGTATATACAGTGGAATCCTGATAAAGTCAACACCTCGGACCGACTTTAAGCTTGAGTTGACTTTAACCATAATAAAATCATAAAGAAATACAAAATGGGACTGAAAAACAATTGGCTTTAAGCAAAAGTTTCCTTTGAAGGTCTTGACTTTAGGTGGATTCCACTGTAATTGATTTTAAAAAAGAGAAAACAAAATCTGTATAAAAAGGAGGTGCATGTACACATTATTTGAACATTTTTTTTTCAATTTAAGACAAAGACAAAAACGAGGAGTAAATTCTGAACTGTGTATTTTGAAAATGCATTTTCTCAAAATTTCCAATATCCGACTGGTTGGGAATGACTGAGTGAAATGCCCTATTATTTATAACCACAATATTTTTATTGTTACGGTACATGTATAAGCATTACTTCCTATGCAATACATGTACATATCTAATATACTGGGGTGTCTTACTTAAGTTATCACAAGTTTGAATACTAAATAAATACTGATACTATGTTGCTCCCATTGGATACCTTGACATCAGAGACTGTCCACAAGTTCCCAGTAAAGAGAGTATGACTGTATAGCCATGTGTTTGCCTGCAGTTTGTCAAACATGTGTTTCATGTGAGGTTTGGGGTTGAGGGTCTGTCTTTGTCCACTGGCTGGACTCCAGTCATGTGTCTCTCTGTTATTGTCCACAAGCTTCCCTGCATGGACTCTACAAGCGATGTGTTTGTCTCTTTTTATCCACAAGTTCCTCAGGATAGACTTAGTCGTGTGTTTTTCTGTTTGTGTCTTTGTCCACAAGTTCCACTGGATCAGTGGATGGAATTTAGTCATAAGAGTGAGTTTGGTTTTGCCCACAACTTATACATATGATAGACTTTACACCTTTGGCTGTGTTTGTCTTTGTCCACGAGCTTCCTAAGATGGACCTTATGTATCGAACCATGTGTCTGTCTGTCTTTGTCCACAAGCTTCCCAAGATGGACCTTATGTATCGAACCATGTGTTTGTCTGTCTTTGCTCACAAGCTTCCCAAGATGGACTTAACCGTTTATATATCGAACAATTTGCCTGTCTGTCTTTGTCCACAAGTTACACAGGACGGACTTAAGCTATGTGTTTGTCTTTGTCCACACGTTCCAAAGGGTGATCTTCAGTCATTTGTTTGTCTGTTTGTCCACAAGTTGCCCTGGATGGACTTTAGCCATGTGTTTGTTTAACAACCGGTTCTTGTCACACATGTACTCACACAGCTGACACTTCAACTTACGCAGGCCATTATGGTGGTTCATGTGAGTGTTGAGGGTGGTGGCCCGCGTGTAAGAGTTGCCACAGATCTGGCACATAAAAGGCTTGAGGCCCAAGTGTGTGCGCTCGTGGTATCTCAAGCTCGACAACTGGGCAAAGGCAGCATCGCAAGTCTTGCACTTGAAGGGCTTGCTGCCCGAGTGAATGCGCTCATGCGTGCGCAAAGTGTTGGCGTGTTTGAAGGCCTGGCCACACTGAGAACACTTGTAGGGCTTCTCGTCCGAGTGGATGACCTGATGCTTCCGTAGCTGGTTCATGTTCGGGAATGCCTTCCCGCACTGGTCACAAGTGCAGGTACGCTGGCCACTGTGTACTAGGACATGGTGACCTAGCTCGTGCGCTGTTAGGTACGAGACTTGACAGATACCACATTTATACCGCTTTTCTCCGGAATGTTTCTTAAGCATGTGAGGGGCAAGATTGGCGATGTTTTGATACAGTTTACCGCACAGCCCACATTTGAATGGAAAGTTGGTGGTATCTGGACTGCTTTCCTCTCTGCCCATGTTGCTGGAACCCTCCCCACACTCTTTTTCATCTAATTTGTCTTGCTTGATTGCTGCAACCCCATCTTCTTCTTCCTCAGCATTTTTGTTCACTTCCTGAACTTTATTCCATATCTGATGAGTTGATTCTACATGAGCCTTGAGTTCCGAGGGTTTGTAAAACACATGCGAACAAAGAGCGCACTGGAAGTGGAGACCATCTTTAGTCTGGTGTTTTGCCTTCATGTGCCATTTGAGATCCAGGAGCTGCAAGCAAGAAAAACTACAAAGGTTGCAGCAAAACGGGCGCAGTCCACCGTGAAACTCATCCACATGCTCCTCCAAGTGTGGAAGGCTGGAGAAAATTTCTCCACACTGTTTACATGTCAGTGAAAACTGCTCCAGGTCCGAATGCGCCGTCTTCATGTGGCTCTTCAAATAATCTGAGCGTGGGAAACTGCACCCACATACAGAGCACACGTAAGGCCTTTCTTTGCTGTGCAGCTTCATATGTTTGCCTATGTTGGCCGCAAGCGTAAACATTTTACCACAAATGGGGCAAGCTGCTGGTCTTTTACTTTTTCTCAAGTCACTTGTCTTTGCAGTGCTGCTCTCTTTATCATATTGGTCAAGCTGTTCTCTTTTGATGTTTTCAGCTTTCTCTTGGCAAACTTTTTTCTTGCTAGTGCTGGTGCTAGCCAATTTGCTTGTGCTCTGACCTACATTAGGTGTTTCGCGATTACTCCTTACTCCTTTCTTGGATTTTGATACAAATGCTTTATCTACTTCAGTTTCTTTAAGAAGCAAAGCCCAATGACTCTTGGATGCCTGCCGCGTTTTACGTCTCTTTCCTTCCTGCAACTTTACGTGAGAGCTTTCTATAATATGCTCCGAGTCTGAATCAAATGCTGCCTTTTCTGTTTTCAATGTCTTATTTACCATGTCCCGACCACTAGTACCACTGAGTGGTTCATCAGTTGACAAACATTCTCTATCGGAGTTTGCAGCGCATTTATCTTCAAATTGACCTCCAACATTACCACAAGAACCTTCCAGTGAAGTAGGTAGTATGCCATCTATTTCCCTTATCATTGCCAGCTCTTTCTTCATTTCATGCCCGCTGTGCACAGGACTGGTAGGGTTTTCAAAGTGATAACTCGAATCTGTAAGACTGAGAAAGCCTTGGGTATCTCCAACGTGGTCATCTCCTCTTCCAGTTTGTGCAGCATTTGCAGAATTTAAAACCGGACCATCTGACATCTGCGAGGCTGTGCCCACGCGATTATCTCCATACATCTGACTCATGACAACAGTATCATCCACCACAAGCTGACTGTGGGAACTGAAATAAGTCTCAGTGTCTGTCCTTGCAGATATCTGTTCCACCAAGTCCCCTGTCGTGGACAATTCTGGGCTTTCTGTGGTCACATGTGCATTTGTCGTCAGAGTCTGGTGGTAGCTTCCTATCTCGTTCTGTGTCTTGGCTGAAGAGTCTACCTCTTCGTGGTACTTTCCCATCTCATTCTGTATCTGCGATGCAGGGTCTAACTTTGGACTATGACTGAGTGCAGTATGGGGTAAAAAGTCCAGGTGGTTTGCTGGCTGACAGTTCTGTGGTAGATTCTCATTAAATGCCATTGTAGATGAAGTAAAAAGACTACTAGTAGTAGTCCGGTTATAAGGAACAAGCTGGGTATATAAATAGTCTGAAGTTTGTAATGTACTTACATTCAGTAGGGTTTGCTTAGGTAGACTAGGGTGATTGTTAGCCATAGGATAACTGGCAGAGTTGTCTTCTGTGACTATATTTTGTGTCAAACTCAAAGTATCAGCAGATCCAGAGTCGTCGACTTCACGAAGGGTTTCGCTCATATTAGTATCAGAAATAGAATTGATTTCAGGGCCTTGTGTTTCACTCGCATTATTAATATGAGCTCTAGTTACGTCTGTGGTCAATTCATTGATAGAAACGTTTCTCACTGAGGGTTTGGGTAATTGCTCGTCTGTCGTTGTTTGGGTCTCTTCCCTGCTGAACCCAGAGCTGTGGCCTGTTGCAACTGGATGATTGGTTTTGTCTCTCTTTCCATCTGCGTACAGGGCTCCTGGTTGGCGCTGGGGTTCGCTGGACTGTGTCTTCACTGGACTGACGTACACACCCTTGTGAACCTTGGCTGCGTGCTTACGAAGATGTTTTGGTGTGTCACAGGTGAAGTCACACAGGGGACACGCTATACGCTTTAAGCCGGTATGGCGTGTCAGGTGAATGTTGAGAGTAGCCATTCTTGTGTAAGACTTGCCACAGATATGGCATGAGTAAGGCCGCTCCCCGCGGTGTGAGCGCATGTGGTACGTGAGGCTGGACCTCTGAGAGAAGGCCATGCCACACTCTTTACACCGATACGGCTTGTCGCCCGTGTGGATACGCTTGTGAGCCCTCAGAGTGCTTGGGTGGCTAAACCCCTTGCCACAGTGGTCACACTTGAAGGGACGGTCTCCTGTATGGATGCGCATGTGCATTTTGAGAAGATTTGCCTCACCAAACAAGCGCCTGCAAACCGAACATTCAAATTCAAGTGTTCCTGTATGTCTACGTTCGTGTTTCCGGAGCTGAGTGGAGGTACTGAAACACTCTTTGCACGTTGAGCACTGGTAGGGGGCTATGCCCAGATGATTCATCATGTGGGGACCCAGGGAGGAATGCTTTAGAAAGCTTTTGCCACAGTCATCGCACCGCAGGCGGTCTTGGGCTTGGTGGACGCGGGATTCGTGTTCTTGGAGGACTGATTTTGATTTGAAACTGCTGCCACAGTAATGGCACAAGCACGCTCCCGGAGAGGCAAGTTTTTTCTTCCTTGGCGAAGACATTGGAGCTGTTTTCTGTTGTTTCTGCAGCTCCTGCAGGTGTATCTTTGCACCGTGTACATAAACTCTGTGGAACTTCAGCTCAGATTGTCGCCCAAAGCTCTCACTGCATGAAGGACAAGAGTAGGTTTTCTTTGCAGAATGAATGAGTAGATGTTGTTTAAGGTTGTCTTTGCGTGCAAACGTTTTATGACACGTCTGACAGGAGAAAGGTTTCTCACCGCGGTGCCTGCTGAGGTGGATAAGGAGTTTTGCATGGCACTGAAAACGCTTGTGGCACATTGAACAATCCCTTGATTTATGTTCGGGTGGTTTATGGGGCTTGAGCAAGGATTTGGAAAGTCTAAGTAGGTCCTGTACTGCAGTCTTGTCATCGTGAGCTTTGACTAGGTGGAATATGAGCTGCTCATCGCCACTGAAAGTTTCAGAGCACAAAGAACAAGTAACATTTTCTTTAGTTCTCAAAGTTTGGGTAGAATTCTTTTCTTGGCTTGCTGAAGATAAAATGCACATTTTACACACCCATTCGTTCCTCCCTTCGTGATACACCTGGTACATCTCTTGACCTGCAGATCCTGAGGGAGAATCTTTACACACTAAACAAGTCTTGGGAGATATTCCCGCTTTGTATGGAGGTTTTGACTTGACCCTGCGGTTTGCCTTACTAACAGTAACGCAGGTTTTCACATGCAGCTTGGAATGATGCTGCCTTTGACAGTGTCTTTTCAGCTTGCTTTGGCTGCTAAAGGTCTCGGCGCATGTCAAACAGCGTATCGCAGGCCCCCTGTTGTGAATGGCTTCGTGCCTCTCCCAGTGACCCTTGTGCCTGAACTGCTGACCACACCAACTGCACTCAAACAAATCTTTGGACTTTGACTGGTGAATCCGTTTATCATGGTTTTGAAGGTGTTCTTTCCTTTTAAATTGCTTTCCGCACTTTGAGCACGGAAAAACCTTGTTGATCTTTGAAGGAGTGCTTGTGAGATTGTCATTTTGTTCCATCATTTAGAATGCAATGAAACATCTGTAGAAGAAAAAAATTCAGAGAAATGACTTAAAGCTGATTTTAATTTTTTTTTTTTTAATTATATAAAACCGTGACAAATGTAGAATAGAGGAAATGATTAAATTACAGAATCTATACCATTGAGAGCATATATCTATGTGCAGAGTCTAGAATCCACTTACCTTTGTCACTACAACGTTATTTCAACAAAAGTAAGTGATATCGAGACTCCACATATATTTCAAGCTCTATATTCGAAAGAAATATTGAGCCCTTTCTTCTATTAGTACAAACACTAGATTCTTATGTAAGAGCAAGTATAGATTCTATAATTTAAAAGCATATATGCTTGTCAACCTTGAACCAGTTCTAATGAGTCAAATATCGCACTCTTCACTTTATAGGGCGTTGATATTTCAATGAATAGTGCTTTTTTCGGGGCTTCCAAGCTTATCAGATTGCATAAAATAATCAAAACTTTGCCAACGCTACTAGAATATCTTTCTATTAAAAATATAACCAAAAAGGGGAGGAACCGATTTAGTAAAAAGTGTTTGCATAAATAATTAGCATTTCCAAATACTGACTCATTAAAAATGTTGGTAAGATATATGTAATTTAATACACAGGCAAATTAGAATACCAAAATAGCTGTACTTGCCACGATTTTGATAAACTTAAGTAACTAAGCTTTAACTTATATAAATAAGAATATATATATATATATATAATTGCTTCCACTCTTCATTTTTCTTGAGAATATATTCTGCAGTCGACATGAGATGAATTGCAGGTGGATTTTGAAGTTCCAGTTCCTGTATTATTTTTTAGCTGAAAATATACTTTTGAAATGATCTCCACAATCACACATATATAATACATGTATATGTGCCTTGAGATGGCAGTTTACTATATATTGCTGTTAATGGCAACTAAGCTTAAGTGACGAAAACTTCTGGTGTTGAACTACAGATATAAATCCTTTTGAAAATAAAAACAAAAACAATTGTATGAATACTAAAAAAATCTGTCTTTTTTAAAGCTCAACTAAACCTCAATTTTAATAGTTTTATTTTTTACCTTTAATGGATCTTACTCTCACAATATCCCTGTCTATATATCTATACTCCCTCAAAACTGAAATTTAAAGTTATCTGCAACCTCTCACTGAATGCTTTGACTCTGTGCTGCATTATATCCTGAGCAAGGACTACTATAAGTATAGTAGTCCTTGATCCTGAGCTAAATCTATGTACACATTTTCCCCATACTTATAATTTTAAATCCAACGCGTACAACGATGGTAATAATGACAACAACAAGGACATCAACAATTATTATTATAATAGTAAAGTTTATAATAACAATAGTGATTTATAAATAAGAATATAATAATAGCAATGATGATAATTATCATAACAACAACAACAATTTATGTCTAATTAACGTTGAAATCCTTTCATTCAGTTCTTGAAAAATCAGATCTGAAAGTAGATTCTGTAATATGATTAGTATGTAAAGACCTAGTCTAAGTTTTTAGAACTGTTTAAGGCCTTCTCCAAGGACAAATCACTGCTCTCCACGTTTCTCTATTTAATTCTTTGGCCCTGGTAACAAAGTCTGCTTGCTGGTCTAGCCAGCTACACGTCAGCCATGATGGGAATGTATAACATAGTATTTATAACATATGCATGTGTGTAAAACATAATTAAAATCTTAAAAATGAAACTCAATTCGAAATAAAAAAGATTTAAAAATTTCGATTAAAAAAATGAAAGTTAGAGAGCATTTTAAAGTATGTGTTCTTCCGCCTGCCAAAAAGTTGACGCAAAGCAAATCACGCCTAGCCTCTCTCACTCAGTGAGCAAAATCGTCAAAAGCCAAAAGCTACTTTGCCTCTCTCTTTCTTTCCATCCTCTACAACTCAGCCCATGACCTAGGAACCTTACTTATTCATATAATTTAGTGAATACCAAAAAAAAAAAAAATTAAATAAAACTTCTATTTGATTAAAGCTTTAAAGTTATTTGGGTGCATGTCCCTACAATGATGAACTATCCTACCTATCAACTCAAAATTGGGGGTTTTCAGCCCTTTTCCAAACTCGCAGAACTTGGCAAAAAATTTCTCTTTTTTTTTCTACCAGTAAAGTACTTGCGATTTTGCAGGTTTGACTGCAAAGATAATGGAATTGGGATGGGTTTACAATAAATAAGTAAAAGACATGAGAATTGGCCAACCTCCATCTAGTAAAAAGTTTTCTTCTTTTTTTATGTCCCCATAGTGTTGTATCATCAGGTATGTCTTCTACTTTCCGCGGGCTTTAAAACTTCTGCACATCTAATAGTAATAGTAATACTCTGTCTTCGAGTTTTCTCTCAACACCTTCTCTTTATTTTCATCTCCCTATAAAGGTTTTCTTTCTTCCTAAATATAAAGTCCATATATTTATCTCTAGTTGTCTCTCTTGGCTCTGTT
>BMAT01010911.1:18810-33418 GCA_019649035.1 Elysia marginata
CAACACAGCAATGACCCTTAATATCCAATAACAAGCCAAGTTAAAAATAAATCGCCAAAATCCCTCCTACGTCATCAATCATTACGTAAATAAACTGGAAGGTGGGAATCTCTAGAAAAATCCAGAAGCCTAGACCTACACAATTAACAACAGGCGATCGTTCTAGATTTTTTTGAGTTACGTAATGTAAAAACCATAAGATAATAAGGGTCATTGCTGTGTTGGGCCAGGCCTTCCCCACCTTTCTTGTATAGGGTAGAAAGTTCGAGTGAAAGCCAGACCATGTGTTTTAGAAGTGTGTTTTGCTTATAAATAGAGCTCGCATGATTGAGTAGAAAAAAAAGAAGAAAATACTGGATGAAGAGAGAGTGACAGACACAATATCTACGAATACTAACACATTGCACTAAGAACACAAGCGTAGCATCTATCTAGGCCTACGTTGTACATAGCTGAATAAGGAACAAGACTAAAGCAATCTTTAACTTCGTTACAATTGAATAAAAAAAAAGCTCTGTCTTTAGGTGTTTCTTAAATGTCTAAATTTTTAGATGATTAGGTTTGCAAAAAGAGATTGCTCCATAGACGAGGGTATGAACATTGAAAACTTTCGTTATTGAATTGAGAAACTTTGGCATGTTTAAAAGAACGTCGTTTGATGACAGCAGGCTTTGACTTGGTTCATTATAAATCTACTTGTAAGGAGCTCTTGAAGATAACAGGTACACTTTCTTCTAGGTATATATATAATACATAACATTGGTGCTTTATATTTTGATTTATTGGTAATCAGTGGAGCTGCTTCAGAACTGTTGTTATAATTATGATCTCTACTTTTTGGCAGAGTTGTTAGACCCACAGTCTTGTTTTGGAAGCTGGGAAGTCCAACTCAAAATAATAAAGAATTACAATAATCCAGCCTACTCAAAATAAGTGATCGTACAAGCATTTTGGCAGTGTCTATATCAAGAATACTTGGTATTTTACTTATATTCTTCAGAATGTAGTTACAAATTTGGATAGTTTTAGTTATATGATCATCTATGTTTTAGATTTTGTCAAAAACAACTCCAGGACTTCTTACTGCTTTACTTTCAAGAGCTATAAATGGCATCTGATACATTGATGGTTTGTACAGTTTTGTCAAGTTTTCACTTATCTGTACTATCTGTTTTTTAATCATTCAGTTAAACTTTAATATGAGTCATCCAGCTTTTAATGGCTTGAACACATTTTTCAACTTAGTCAATGACTGTTACAATGTTTGATTGATTACCTGGACAATTTAGCAAACATGTGATGACCAATGTTATAATATGATATAAGACCACTATGACAGCTTAGTATACACATACAGAGTAGCACCAAACCCTATAGTACCCCAAACATTCAAGACTTTGTCATAGAAATGTAAGTATTGTTAGTAGTTACTGATTATGTTTTATTTTTTAATGAAATATGGGAATGAAACGACCTTAAAACATGACTGTCAAATTTGAAGTTATCTCTTAACCTTGTAACAAGCATATTTTGGTTTATTGTATCAAAAGCAGCACAGAGATAAATCAAAATAAGTATTGCTGTGTTGCCCTGGTTTTAGAAATTGAAGAATTTTATTATAGACATGAATTAGAGCCGTGTCAGTGCTTTGGTAGGGCATAAAGGCTTACGGAAATTTTGGAAAGAATAGATTTGCTAATAGTAATAGGTAAGTGTGGATTCTCTTAGAAGCGATCTTTTGAATAACTTAAAAAGCAATGGACACTGGTCTAGTACAGATTTTTAAAGACTTCTCTATGCAATATAGAGGTGTTTTTTTTTTTAAAGAGAGACGTAAATTTTGTTTAAGGGTTTGATGAAACCAAACAGTTGACAGGCTAGCATTCGAAGTAAAAATAGATGAGCCCTAATACAGTCTGATACTCTTTTATTATCCCTGTCGAAATAGGATCTACCGTACAAACTTATATGGGCTCTGCTGTATAAGAGTGTCTATTTCTCGTTCCATTGGAAAAGCAATATTGTATATCCCTGCGCTCATCAAACATGACATTACTGTTGAACTGTCAAAAACTGATACACAAGTCAGCTTGGTTATCCTTATGTCTTGAAATAAATGCAAAATATTGTAAAACGGGATTTTGAAAAAAAAAATTTAAGAAAAAAATACATCTACAGTTAAACTTGGTCAGAATAAAAAATCCTGTCTTTTCATGAAATCTCTTTATGAATATAGAACAGGTATTATCGTTATTACCAAATAAAGGTTCAAAGAGGGTTTTTATTGAAAAGGGGAGTAGGTATGGTATTATGGTTTAGAGAGGTTCAGCCAGCTAGTTGGTGAACCCTGTCCCCTAAGGCAATTTAGGATTCTTAAAAGTTAAATACATGTGCGTACATTGGAGAGGTGAGAAAATTATCTATAATAATAACAGCATGTCATTGTGAGTTTTTGCATAGTTGGCTGAATAAACCCTAGGAAAGTAATGGTTATTGTAAAGTTCAGTAAAAAATTATAATAATACTAAAGACCAATAAAGCATGATCATGGAAGACTCCAAATCAAAACAATGGTCAACCTAATATGACAAAACTAAAATATTGCCTATGGACAAAGGCAAACGAAAGATGGCAAAGAAAAATATAAAACATTTCACTCACAAAAAAAAAATCAGAAGTCAAAGAAAACTAGACTGATGAAAAACGTAGAGACAGCTTTGTCAACCACTGGTTGCTTACATTCAAAGAATGGCGACATCATAATTGAAAAAGTTTAGATAAATGGGCTGAACACATAAACTAAACTTTTTGAAAGACCACAGAGAGGATTACACTGTAATGTTGAAGAATTTTTCTGGACCATCTATGAAGGATGAAGTAAGAGCAGCTGTAAGGAAGAGGAAAACAGGCAAAACAACTTTTTGGACAAAATATGAGTGTAATTTATAGAAGCACTTGACAAGTTGTGTTGATAAAGTCACATGGCTTCTCAACAAAATTCACTATACAGGGCTTGTTCCAACAGACATTGTCCAAATCTATTTTCATAGCATTGCCAAAGAAAGCAAGTACAACAGTGTGTGAACAACATCAAACAGTCTTATGATTAAAATCACCAAAATACTGTTAAGAATCCTCATAGGGCAAGTCAGAAACAAGATTAAACCTGAAATAGCAGAGGAACAGTGCAATTTTGTTGAGGGAAAGGGAAAACAAAGGCTATCACACCCTGTGAATATGTTCTTAAAAAAGAAAAGATTTAGCTGCTTTATTTACTACACCAAAACATTTGACATAGTCTGCCACAATGACATTATGAGTAGATGGAAAAGATTGACAATGATAAAGAACATGTACTGGGGACAGACAGTGCAATTCGAGTTACCAATGATATTAGGACTTTTCAAAACACAAAGCATGGTGTCGACAGGGCTTTGGGCTCTCCCCTGACCTTTCTTTTCTCTTTATTTGAAATAAGTAAAAGAAACCTACAAGGACATCTTGGAGTTAAAGTTGGACGCTACATAAACAACCAGCTGGTATGCTGATGTCACAGTCCTAATCGCAGAAAACAAAGACTTGCAACACCACAAACTGCAGAAATAAAAAGATTTGCAACGGTTACTGAACATTGTTGACAAAGAAAACAGTAGGAAAGGATTGGAACTAAATAGTTAAAAGACAGAAGCTATGGTCGTCAGTGGGAATCAGATTTTTAAAAAACCGCACAATATTTCATCAATGCATCCAAACTTAAACCGCAAGACCAGTTCAAAATGTTAGGAGCTTTCATATCAGTTGACGGAAGAAACACCGCAGAAATCTCATCAAGAATAACACAATTAAAATGGTCTTTCAGAAAATAAGAGCAGTCCCAACAAATAAAAATATATGTATTTAAACAAAACACAGAACTATTCAGTGCTAAATTTAGAGCCTATCTTAATGAATGGATGCAAGGTGTGGACAGTCTCAGAAGAGACACAAAAATCAGTCAATGCAACAAGAAAGGTGGTTTTTTTTAGGAGAATACCTCTGATTACCATAGGAGGCAAGGAAATCTAAATAAAAAACCTGAATAAAGCACATTCAAAAAGGCCCATAAACACCAGGCAACATTTTCGGACATGTAATGAGAAGGGAAAGATTTAAACATCTAATGACAATGTGATTACTCAAGGGAAAACGCAGTAGAGGGTAACAACAGGAGAAGATTGTAGACTTACAAATTATCATGGAGGAGGAAGGGATGCAGAGATATTGGCAGGAATGGAGATTGTGAAATGTGAAGGGACATGATCGCTGATGCTTGATGGCACAGCATTTGATGGTGATGATATTCACTGTCAACTAAGTGGATAAGATTAGCCCAACCCTAAATTGGATGACATAGTACTAAGACAACTTAATGTTGTCCTAGCAATAATATCGGATAAGTGCAATAGGAAATTTTTTACAAAAAAAGCTAAAAACGTGCCAAGGCTATGCTAAGGATCTGTATTGTATAATCTTGTTAGTTTTCTTAGACTTTAATGATTGATACAGCTTTTAAGTTAGAAATTATAATTGATATAATATATAACAACAACGACAAAGGAACGCAATTTAGGGTTTGGCTTAGAGTTATCCGATTTTTACAAAATGAGTTCAGATAAGTGCCATCGCTGTCACTGATCTGGCCTTATCACAAGTGTCCATGTACTTATCCTGTTTATGTTGTACGGGAATTAAAGTTGGATCTTTTGGTTTAATTAATTCTTACTTACAGTACCACAAATTACTTTTTAAACTTCAATGATAAAAGATAATTCTTATGATTATACACAAAAAAAATAATTCTATTTTCCTCTACTATTTGCCAGATATTTTGACAAACATCCAGTATATTTAATATAATGTCAAAATGTCTGTTGCCCCATGCACACCACGGGGAGGTTGGAGTAGGATGCGTAAAGGATATTTTTTTTTATTTTGATTTATTTCAGCATTGCGTATTGGTAAGGAGTAACAGCTGGGACCGAATTTACTTGTATGGCAACTGATCGTAAAATGGATGATAATCTTTACCAATCACAGATTATATTTGGTCTTTGGTAGATGATTATATTTGGTCTTTGGAATTTCCAGGCGCCATTGATATAACTGCTTAAGCTCTCCAACTTTCTTGCTCGCAAAATCTCTGTTATGTCTTGCCAATCATCTTAGAATCTTAGCTTAAACTGGATTGGCTTCCTCCGTTATTGTCTTCCGGTGTGTACTTATAACAATGTACGTCTAGGACAGTTGGGTCGCCGGTTTTCTTGCCAGGTCGGATGCTGGAGTAAGGACCAATTTCAAAGAAGTCCATGAAAAAGTCACGAGTCACGTAATGAACTGGGAATGGGCTCGATAATTTTCTTGCTGACTTAACTAACTGCGCGCAGTCATATATGGCCTTAATAGTCCTGCATTTCCCCTCTCTTTCAATTAAACTGTGGCTGTTGTCCACCTCCATGTGTGTGTGACCTCGAACGAGATATTTGTTGGATATAACAGTACTGGTAGAGCTGGCAAACTATTGAAGAGCATTGGCAAGAACTGCGTTCCTATTTTGTCAGGTGTATCCATCGCTGAAGATGATAATTTCGTCATGCTTTTCCAGGCTGCTTAAGTAATGCCTGATGCAGGTAGCAAACTCACTTGCTGTTTAAGTGTTAGTCCTCCTTCTGTTTCATTCCAAACATAGCGGGAAATTACTCCCTTTGCCAGATTATAAACAGTGAAGTTATGCACGGCCAGTTTTGTCTTAAATTACATTACACTTGCCTCTGTGTCTGGGGCTAAGAGGACAGACTCTAAGTCCATACAAAAGGCTGCAGCCTTTAGTTCGCCACCACTCAAACTGTCTTTTGCCCTTGATTTGTCATGTCCTTTTTCCTTCAAAGCTTCATCTTCGAACTTTATGTGGTCCTTCCATTCCGTCTCAGCTACGTTTCCAGCTTCATAGCCAATGCATAGATCACACTGATCCTTTTTAGGTTTTAACGCAGACAAACTGTTTTGATGGAAAACCCGCTTGAAAACCGTCAACTTCAGAGGTGTAACTTGATGCTGTACACTCTATTGTTCGTAGGCTTTGTGAACTTTAACTAGACTTTTAAAGTCCTCAGATTTTTTTATTTTCAAAACATGGACATGACAAAGTGTTTTGACAAGCCGGTGGTGTTGAGGAAACATCTTGAAGCACCTTGGCTTCTTTTCTCTTTTATTTTGAGATAGTATTTGAAGGTACATTCTTTTTTCTCGCCATTCTTTCTCTGCTTGCGACCAAAATTCTCTTGATTGACAGACCTGTATATATACATATAAAATTACTTTTTTCACCCCATGACAGTGTCCATATTTGCTGGAAAATTAAAATCTATCATCCTCACTGAACACACCGTCATTTTTCCTTCTCTCTTGCACTGACACATATCTGCCATTGACTTTGCTGGAGCCACACCACCACTGGGCATTGTGTATTCTTGGCGAAGCTCTCGGCGACGTTTCATCAAATTCTGTTTCAGTTTTTCTAATTACAAGGTCCTTGTTCCTTCTTTGACCTAGATTTCAGTTCCTCTTCCTCAATCTCAGCCCCAAGTCTTGACAATGCATGTCTTTCAGTTGCTGATCTAGATGAAACTTCCTCTGCTGTCTGTTGTGAGGATATTCCTGCTTTGGGTGCTGTAGGAATCTTATTCTCTGCTAGAGATGCCCTGCTTCTTCAGATGTTCTTGTGGATTTTGTAGGGGTCTCCTCCTCTACAGCAGCTGCCTTTGTGGGCAATGTGGTGAGGCACGTTTCGTTTGCTGTTTCAGATGTCTTAGTGGGTGTTGTGGATGCATCTGTCCGTGTCGATACTGTGGATTTTGTTTGGATTTTTATCACTACAGTTGATGATGTCAGTAATGGTTGTAACTGCATCATTGAATCCAAATCATTACTTGAAATTTTGTCGATGACATCTATATCAACTCCTATGTCGTTTTTCTCTACTGCATCTTTAATGCTGTTTATAGATAAACCGATACCGATCTTGACAGGCATAGGCTGATTTTGTTTATTCTGTGATAATGATAGCTGCAATAATTTTTGCTGCTGTACTGTATTGGTACATCTTGAATAACTGCTGATCTCTACTTGGCAAAAGTATGAGACTGACTAAGTGGTAGTCACTCAGGGCATACTTATGTAGCCTACTACCAGCAGCTCTATGGCCCCAAATGGCAGAATTTTTTTCTTTTAAGACCAACAAGCCCAGTAGGCCCACTTAAATCTTAGGCAACAAGCTGGTATAGCTCACCACAATTTATGACGGCCACTGCTTTAAGACAAGATGTGTCATTACCCAATGTTTATATCTCTGTAATTATGACCCCAGATGGCAGAATTTTTTTTTCTTTCTAAGACCAACAATGACCATATATGGCCACAATCTTATCGTCACAGACTGGTAAACTCCATGGTTTTAATCTCTTTTGATAAGATTCAACACCACTGATGTCGACTTTCATATTATTATGGAGATCAGTAGACGACAAATGTTTGCTCGCCCAACATTGAATAAATAAATATGTTTGTAGTCCTCCTCCGACGAAGACAGTCTCATGACTTTACATATTTACCCCAGCAGGCCTATACACACCAAAGCCAATTCAACTCATATTTCAGAGCATTACAGTGCGGCAGCCCGTTAGGCGCTCAAATACTAACATTATACAAATTTCAAGCACTGCCTCTAGCCAGTGCCCATTTTACAGGTGGGTGGACTGGGGAAATTGCTTTCCCAAGGCAATTGCAACATGACATGGTCGGGAATCGAACCCACGTCCTCCAGATCTCAAGTCCGACGCGCTAACCACTCTGCCACGCTACCATTTTCATTAGATCAGTGATGATGAGAGTTTATTTTTTGCTTCCAATAAAGCGCGCGGATGATTAATCCCCAATTACAAGGCCCTCATAACAATAACTCCTGGCGTTTAATATGTGGGGTGTCTTAACAATGGTCCCAGATGACTATCGCGCTGCATATATCCACAATACTATGAGGCTGCTACCTTTCCTTTGATGGCACACCTGCCTCACTCCGGCTAACCACCGTTAACAGTAAAATTTTGCGGTGATACAAAGAGATAAGCGACAGGGGCTACGCTTATCTGATCTTATCTTGACGACATAGGCTTATCCTTTTTTTTATTTGACTTAAAAAAGTAGGTTTATAACTCTAAATTTTTGTTCATCTTTGTTTGGGGAAACAAAACATGACTAAAAAGCATTGGCAAGAAAAGTTATTTTTGAAAAAAATTTCTCTTATCCAATCTTATCATAACGACAACATTATTTCAACTTGATTGTCATCAATTTTTTTTTATTTTGTAACAAAAAAAATTATACCTGCTGCTAAAAAGAAACCATGTCAGTGGTAAGACCAATTTGCAATATTGTTTTAAAGAGTGTCTTCAGGAATTTCAAGTCTTTGTCGTTCTTTTTCATATTTGCAAATTCCTGAATATTAAATTAATTTGTTATTCAGCCTCTTTGGAAATTTTGTGTGTGTCAAAACAATCATATTTACTAAATAAATTAATAGGTTTGATTTGAATATTTTGATTCAATGAAAATAATATGATACAGATGTACCTGTATATATTTTTTTCTTTCTAACCATTTTAACAATATTTGCTTTCTTACAGAAATCTGAACCTTTGGGTGTTATCATTTTAGAAAGGTGTGTGGTAGATTTAGCTCTTGATGATGAGATTGAAAATGGATTTTTACTTGGTGAGAATTTCATTGTTTTAAATGTTTTCAATAATAATGGTTTTTTTTTAGAAGAAAAAATACCTATAATCATTCATTTTCTTCAAAGACATGATCCACTATTTCATATGATACTATTAAATTTACACACAAATTTTGTAAAATATACCCTCTGCATTTTTCCTCTTTTTTCCTCTCCTTACAAATTATGTCTTCTCCATTATCTTCAAAAATTCATTTTTGAACTAATGAGTCATGTGATTGTTTGCAAACTTAGTAAACATGAAAGACAACCCAAATGATCTCATCCAAAATATCTGACTGTGTGTAGTGAAAAATAAACACACCTCTCTGTTTTTTTTAAATTATGAATTTGAATTTGAAGATTTTCCTGTGGGGTGAATAAAAAACTAAAATTCTCTTCCAAATTGTAAACTTAACATGTTTTTGTCTCAATATTAAAAGAGTTATGTGGTTCTAGATAGAGTTAGCTTGATGAAATGCTTCAAAACTTAATAATTTTTTTTATCCTAATATCTTTTTAGAATGAAACGAGTGCATAAAATTTGGTCAGTCAAAGGCTCATTTGGACAAAAAGCCTGATTCCCAATTTTGCTCTTATTTCCCTATAAAATTTCTTTTTTTTGCTAGGTGCGCTTGGCCTAAAGTAACACATAATGCTTTTTTAGGATTTGAACGCACGTATAGGATATTCAACATAGATAGACAAAAGATATAAAAGCAAATGGTTTGCAGCCATTTTCATTTCTCAGGACTAAAAATTTGTTTGGTTGTGTATTTTTTATCTAAAATTTTTTAAAGATAACTAAAAAACCCCCACGGTTTAGATATTTAGAGCATCAAACTGAGCAGTGAAGTCAGTTGAAATCTCTGAAACACCAAGGAAACTCATCATAGAGGGTTCTTTTTAGAACTCCACAAAATGTTATTTTTTCATTGTTTGAATTCTAGTATAAGCTTCTTATTTAAAAGTCATGTGTAAACAAAAAAAAAACGAAACATTTTTTCTTGCTGTACAGAGTGCAATAATCATGTAAAGCATGTTTGAGAAATCTCTTTTGGCTGACAGTATTTTGGGGAATTTGTTGGATGCTTAATAACCCAGTTTTGATTAACATTTGAACTTCAATGAATAAAATTTAATTCAAAATGTCTCTCTCTTTTTCTCTTTGTTTACACACTGTAGTATTTGAAGGCGAAGACCAGGCAATCAGATTTGGTGCAAGCAGTGAATCTGTGCGAGACTCATGGATTCAGGCCCTACATGTATCAAGCCATGAGTGCTTGAAGATGCAACTTCAGAGCCTGAGGGAGCAGGTTCACACTAAGACTGGGATAGATCCCATGCATTTGCCGGTGCAGCCAAATTCTAGTGTGGACTTTGAGTCTCATTCTGGTCAGTGAGTTAACTTAAGCTAGAAATATAAACATGTGGTCCACAGTCGATAACCTGAGCTAAAGTGAAGCATTTTTAACTTTAGTTTTTCAGGTTCATGTAAAATCCAACTGAACCAAAACATTTTGACTAAAAGTGTTACGTCACTTTTTATAAGAGAAGCAGCTTTTCTTTCCTGCTAAAGGTATATTGAACAAACAATTTGTAAACAGGTCCTCTTTTTTCATCATTTTCTAATTTGAATTTCCAGCTTTTACTTTGTATGTTTTTAAAGAACCTAAAATTCCTTTTATCAATAAAGTTTATCTCAAACCTATGTAATTAAATACAACTTGCTCATTGCTCTATTTTTTTGCAGACAATGCTAGCCAAGATCCTGTATTGGAAGTTTGTTTGGGTGAGTCTTCATGATCATAGTAAAAAAACAAAATTTAATTATTTTCGAATAAGGTATTTCATGAAACAACACACCAGGCTTTAAATTCCAGTTATTTTGATAATTTTTGTGATTGTTTTTTCGTCTATTTTTTGTTTTATTTGAGTGCATACTCTTTTTGACGAGAATCATATTTCTGAAATATTTTAGCAAATATATGTCCTCTAGCCAGAAGTATTTAAAATTTTGATTTGTTCAAAACCTTTTTTTTTATTTTACAACAATGTTTACATTTTACTTTAATACCTTGACTTTGTTTGGTAAGCAACTTACCATCCATGTGTTGGCTTTGCGAGGGCTGTGATTTAAAGCTTTTTTAGGATTTAAGTTTTTTTCCTTCTGCTACCTTATTTATTATCAATACCAGCTTGCTCCAACCTACCTAATGACAGCTCAGACATGCCCCCTAATGTGCTTGTTGTTCTCCACACGATGCTGCCTCCACAACAACAGACATGGCTACACCACAATCATACAGAAATAGTGGAGGTAAAAGTACAAAGAAAAAATGTGATGTGTAGCATTTCCATCTAATGTTTGTTCCAATAATAGAAATAAAGACCTGCCAGCATTACGGTTTGCCTGTAATTTTTTTACAGGTTACAGGCAACCACCGCACAATTTTGATAAACTTTGGTCAATGTTACTCAGAATGTTTCTTTTTGTACTCAAATATGCGATCGGAAATTGAAGAGGTTAGATGCAACGCTACCTCTTACCTTGCAAATAAACTGAAGTGTGCACTTTCCATCTTTGAAACAGAGAAGCGAAATGGAAGCTGAATGTTAGCTGGTACGGCTCCTTATTTGAAAATGGCGATAACCCTACTACCTTGGAGTCACTCCACTAGTGGCAATATTGAACCTCCCAACTCCGAAATTTAAAGGCTAGTTGCCGGGAACTAAAGAATCCCTGAGAAAGTTCAAATGTCCATCGCTTTAGCGGAAATGCTTCCAACTGGAGCAGAAGCGCCTTAGAATGAACGGAAATGCCTTAACCAGCTCAGAAGTGGTGTTGGGAGGTGTAAGGCTAGCCTTTGGAAGTGGGGATACCTCCATGAAGATGATGGCACATGCCAGTACGGCAAAAAAAAAGCACCTTTAACCCTTCACTGCTACACAAATTGCGCACCTGAGGAAGCACTGAGGCATGGGTCATTTCACTAATTTTGCTCTATCTCTGTAACTATGAGAGATAGATTCCTAAAACTATATATCAAATTGATCACATTGATTAGATATAGATCTAGAATCAGTAACTGTGTAATGAAACCAAAGCGCACTCTATGGCAGAGATAGTCAGATGGCCTTGACTAGGCCTACACAGCACAGGCGCGTTTGTGCATGTAGTTAACTCGGCTGCAGGGTATCTTGGTACAAAAGTATAGTCGGTGTTGGCTATTTTTAGTTCCGTGAAGCTTCGACCTTTCAGATGATAACAAGGATTGGTTATCTAGTAGGTGAAACAAAGCTTGGTTTATAGTGCACTTACAGTGTACGTTCACAGCGCATTAGACCCCTGGGGCAGTAGCACGTACGGTGTGTGTACATAGAGCAATCAAGTGGTTAAGTACGAAAAAAGTCTGATTTATTTTTAAAAATTTGTTTCCAGAAAAGCAGCAGTCCTCAGTTTTTGAAAACCATTGGATTTGGTGATAAATATGGTATAGACACGAGCACAAGAGTGAGGGTCACTGTTCATCATGTTGTGGAGCGCATGACAGGCACAGTAAGTACATGTATAGCCCTTAGTGATTTTTTAAATTTTTTTTAAAGGCGCCTAATCCACATAAATGCTCTAAGCACTTTACATGAGTTCCCCAACAGGCCATTACCAACCAAATTACCATCTCATCTGATATTACAGAGGAGCAGCGATTAAAGCACATCACTCTAGTATACTGACAAGTCGGGTACTCCTCTATGCATGATTGAGGTGGAGAAATGTATGTAAATAGCCTTTCTGAACCACTGAACGTTAACTTGCCGAATGCAGGGCTTGAACCGGAACCTCTTGGTCTGAAAGCTGTGTCACGTTGTGTCTAACACCAGACCACAACGCCACACAGTACACGTTTTCAACCAATAAAGGCAGTCTCAAGACTTAACATATTTCCCCCAGCAGGCCAGTACACACCAGAGCAAATTCAACTCATGAGCATTTCAATACAGCTGTCTGTTAGATGCTAAAATACTAGCATCCACAAACTTCAAGGACTGTCTTTAGCCAGGTACCCACTTTACAGGTGGGTGGACTGAGGAAGGTGAGAATAACTTTCCTTAGGCAATTACAACATGAGTCGTGGCTGGCTGGGAATTGAACCCTCAATCGACAGATCACGAGTCCAATCTGCTCCACAGCAAACTAATTATAATTTGAGATTTTTTTCACATTGAGTTTTAATTCAAATCACTTTGAATGGATGCAAAATGTTTAATAAATTGTACTAGCCAATTGCCCTCAATTTCGCAGATTCCAGCAGAGATAATAGAATTTGTTCAAGTAAAAAATATCTAAGAATGGGTAACCTCAAATTTTAAAGTTCCATTCTTTTCTTTTTGTCCCCACACTGCTGCACCGGCTCTGTGGCCTAACGGTAAAGACACTCGCTCAGAGACCGGGAGGTACGGGTCGTTCCCCGGCCGAGTCAAACCAAGGACTTTAAAATTGGTATTAGTAGCTGATCCGCTTGGTGTCTGGGATTATGGATTTAGTGCTAAGTCTGATCGGCCCGGTATCAGGATAATGTGATTGGGTGTGGTGTATGCAGTGCTCTGTACATCACAGTGTGGCAGCACGCTTTCAAATGTCCCAAGCACCGTCTCTGATATAACCTTGTAGTTGAAAAGAGACGTTAAAATTCAAACAACCAAACCAACCCACACTGCTGCAGTACATTGAGCCTGTCTTCTTTCCGTAGGGCTATCTTCTTTGCATCTAATATCCTGTCTTTACAATTCCTGTCAATAACTTCACTTTATTATTTATTGCCCTATAATCTTTATACCCTCTCCTTTGTCATAGTTTACATTGCTCTCTCTCTCTACTTTTGTCTTTACATCTCTTTCTAGGCTACATGTCTGTCTGTCTCTTCCTCTCCCACCTTCTCTTTTGGCCCTAACCCATGAGTTTCTACTGCAAGATTGCTCTTGATAACATACATCTAGATCTAGATTCTATAGTAGGCTTTTAGTTAATACAGGTACATTATGGAATTAAAACAGCTCAGTATAGATTAAATCTAGATGTAGTTCTTCTGCAAGGCCAAGATAGAAACGTTATTTTGTAAACCCTCATCGCCTTCTCCTCATTGTCCTTACAGTTTCTCTCTTCTTCTTCTTCCTAGACGTATAGTTTAAATCTAGCTATAATCTTGGTCTTCATTAGATCTACATATACCCACAGGCAAATCCTTTAAACCAAGATCACATCTCGGGTAAGAGGCCTACACTGTCTAAACTGCAATCTCATGTTAGAAATTCTGTGGCCTAGTGGTAAGACACTCACTCAGAGATCGGGAGGTGCGTGGCTCAATCCCTGGCCAAATCAAACCAAGGACTTTAAAAATGGTATTAGCAGCTGTTTCGCCTAGTGTCTGGCATTATGGATTTAGTGTTAAGACTGGACAACCCGGTGTCAGGATAATGTGACTGGGTGTGGTGTACGCAAGCGCTCCTTACATCACAGTGTGGCAGCACGCTTTCAATTGTCCCCAGCGCCATCTCTGATATATCACCTTGAAGTTGAATGGGACGTTAAAAATTCAACCAACCAACAGCCCTCTGACATACAGTAATGTAGTATATTAGTTAGTGTATACCCAACCTGGTCTAGTAATAGACTGGACTGTGTTATAAGTGGCTTTTCATTCCTTATGTAACTGGATATTAACTGTATCATTCCAATTTTGAACAAAATCAATTTACATGTTATTACAATTTGTCCTCTTGTCTCCATATCATCAGCCTATT